>JARFOD010085444.1:0-18760 GCA_031763545.1 Mopalia muscosa | reverse complement strand
AGACAAACAGTGAAAAGTAGGCCACTATAGCTTTCTAGAAAATTCAGTATGAAAACAAGTCATTGACCTGTGTTGACTGATTGCAACATTGTTTCTCTATAAGATACATTAATCTATTCATAGCCTAGGACTTAAAATCACATCTTGAAGTTCACTGTATAATATTCTCTATTTAATTCAGATTTATAATACAGTTTATTATTTAATAAACATGGATTATGACACTTGCTCTTCGAGATCGATTGATACTGCAGTCCGACCTAAGACAACTCCAGCTATTTAAGGATGCTCTAACCCCCTTACAGGGTGTTTTTACATTTCGCTGTTTTACTTCCAAACTACAGTGAATTTTGCAATACATGTATTTAACCCATAAATAAGTAAATTTCAGAGTAATAAAGCCAAGCGATATTTGTTTTATATCTACACGTGGGATACAGCTTTCCAACGCTCTGATTGGTCACTTTCTGTTCATTGATACAATGCGACCAATACAAAGCTACAACTTTGATGGTTTACTTGTTTACAACTTTCAACTGTCGTCTGCCCTGTTCCAAACAAACATGGAAGACCTGCAGCTTGGCGATGCTGTCAAAATCGACAGTAAGGGTTTGGGACGTATAGTCAATCGAAAAAACGACGTAAGAATTGTTGGCACGGACTTCATTATTACAGTTCCGCCACGCCGGCTTACAAAAGGGCCCACCGCATCATCAGTATCTACACGAGAAGTTGAAGGTAGGCCTAGGTCTAAAGCTGTCTTTTAAACAGTCTTGTTAAATCTTCACATACAATAAGAACAAAAAAAAATGTTTTTATATCACCAATGTTTTATTTTAAAAAATCAAACAGTTTTTTTTTGTTGCTTTATCCCAGATGATCTGTGTACCGATGATCCGGCAGCCATGGGTACGGTACATAGGCCAGCTTTCCCTGAACAGGGACGACCAGTGCAGGCAATGCAGCCACAGAGGTTCGTGGAAGTAACCGACAGCGATGTTTTTGATTTGATTCGCAGCGAGGAAAACAGTAACACTGCCAGGAAAACATTTAATGATTTAAAACTATTTTAAAAATACCTTGTTATGTCAATGTTATCTAGTTTTGAAAGATATCTAAAGCGCCATGGCTACAAATATTCTCTTATAAATAGAAACAAAAGGAACTGAAACGAGAAGAGAAAGTCAATTTACCTAACAAAGCAGATCCAGCGACAAATGGCGAAATCGACCGTCTTTGGCAGTTCGGTCAATTGGCAGTCACTCACCCACAGCTATCATAAATTCCATGTTGTTTTTAACAACAGTACGCTTTGGACTACGGGGTGATACAGAGCACAGAAATATGTGTTGGTGTGATGTCAGTCTTTGTAATGACACTGTTGGGCGCGAGTACCTTGAGTTTAATGAACGGCAAACCTAAACTCGCACTGGTATAAATCCGCGTGATACAAGCAAAATAAAGCCCAAGATGTGGGATGTGCCACCTAATCCATAGAGGTGCCATGTCCCAATATATAAAGCATATAAATCTTTCAAACCCCTTGATTTTTGTTAAGCAGGTGATCCTTTTTACATTGCCACAAGCACCATTCACGAAAAACCCAATCCAGGGGAGCAGAGGATCAAACGACAACCTATCGATGAAAACCAAGACTGTAAAGCCAGATCTGTCTTCCAACAAAAAGCTCACAAATAGCAGCACTAGAAACGCCTCCTTCAAAAACTCAGTGATGAAAACGTCCCTCGAAGTCAAATAATGCAAATTTCTGGACACCGCAACGTACAATCCGTCAACGCTTACAGCACCTTTTCTGAAAATCAGCATGGATTGATATCCAATATTTTGCGCACGACATCTGCGAAAATTCCACTTATTCTACCAGAACCACCGACAAGTACATCTACACCACACGCTGTAATAGCTTCACAACAGGTTACGTCACGGGTTATGTCCACTTCAAAGTCTGACAACACGACTCCATGTATATTTGCAGGTCCCATCTCAGGCGGAGTCTTCAATATTAATATTAGTTACAATAAAGAGCCTATGGTACCCATCCGTCGACGTGTTCGTGTAATTGAATCATCATCAGATTCATCACAGGAGATTTATCACTTCTGCTTTTCCTTTCCCGAAATGTTCGATGCTCCTCGGTTCATGTCAAATTTCACAAAACTTTTGCTTACGTGCAGCTGTTCGCCTATATGTTTGACAGTGTTTAAAAATCAGTATTGTTTATAGTCAGAGTAAATTGTTATGTATTGAATGGAATAAAAACAATAGTTTTATGTACTTTTCTTTAATTTTTCTGTGAAATCAATATCAAAATTGAACTGCCCTATTTACTGTTATTCACTTGCTGATCACTTTGACGGACGCTTTACACTGACCCAGATGTGTATGTATCAATGCGCGTTTCTTGAATCTTTCTTTATCGAAGCGAAAACTATACTTTTTTTGTTGAAACTATTACAAAACTGACATTTATGGGCTAAATTGAATCTCAAATTCGTGACCCTGATATCAAATTTATGAAACTCGGGTAGTAATTTTCATTTATTCCAAGCCTCCGTAATTTTCATTTACTTCTCGCCAGAGGCTCGGATAAATGAAAATACTACCCTCATTTTATAAATTTGATATCTCGGGTCACTCATTAGAGATCCTCTATGATTATGTTTCTAATGTATGAATTTATTATGTAAAAAATATTATACTTGTACATGTTCAATTGCACTGAAGATGCAGATAACACATATACCTACTTTGTTGTATATCATTAAGTTATAAAGGAAGTTTTCTTTGTCACATTTTCTTTTTCAAGGTGAAATGTGCCATTTATATGTCTCATTAATGGTACACCCATTGCTGTGTTTTATATTTACATGTAGGTCAATGTGCTACAAGTCAAAGTTTATTCAAGATCCAGAACAATATTAAAAATTCTGCTATTGTTTACATTCAGGATTCCCTGAAAGCTTTTGATTTGTTAAAAGTAGGCTTCCCAGAGTGTTCTATAAAATGTTATTGTATAAGTAAATCTGGAATCTTTCCTGTACAAGTGACGTACTGATCATTATCCTAACAGACCTAGCCTGTATATGTCTTTAAAGAATTTTGTACCAGATCTGCATTTTATACACCAGTCACTTTGAGGGCATTATGATTATCTTGCTGTGGATAAAATCAGAACAATTTCGGGATTTATGGCTTGGAACCCCATACCACAAACAAAATTTAAACATGAATTCTTCTGGGTATAAAATACACATAGCCGTTCAATGAAATTCTGTTGTTGAATTGTTTCTTCAACCTGCTACGACATGCCAAGACTAGACGCAGCTACTTGGAACGTCGTCATTAGTCGTCCCTTGGCCGGCGAATGACAGAATGCCGTCGCTAGACTGTATCTTGTCCACTGGAGCACGATTTCCAGGCTCTTCCAACGGTACCAGCAATCCGGTTCAACAACTTGGCCGTTAACGTTCTGGTCGACCTATGGCCACAATAGCAGCACAAGATCGCTACACCCGGCTACTTCATCTGACAAACCGGACCATAACAGCAACAGAAACCACATAAAATGTCCCAGGTCTCCGGAGAATATCGGAACAGATAGTCAAAAACCGTCTCCGTCAAAACGGCTTACGCATCAGAGGTCCTTACTTTTGCGTAGTTCTGAGACAACAGCATTGACGTGTAAAGGTCCGATGGTGCAACAGATTAAGGGACTGAACCTGCGAAACAGAAGGCGATTCTGGTTTGGCGATAAATCCATGTTCAAGCTGCAGAGAAGAGATGGTCGTACACGTGTCTACAGACGCCGGAATGAGATGTTCGCAAGGAACTGTTTCCTTGAGGTCGACTATTTCGGCGGAGGAAGTGTGATGATGTGGGGTACCATATCCTGCAGCCGAACATATCAACTGGTGCACATCCTTGGCAACCTTAACGCCGCCGATTCAGATATGAGGTTTTGACACCACTCATGCTGCCCATAATGGACCTCCGTAGATAAGTTTTTCAGCACGACAACGCTCGGCCACACACAGCTTGTGCTACTGTTGAGTTTCTAAATAACCAGAACGTCACTGTGTTGCCCTGGCCGTACAAATCACCAGATTTGAGGCCAATAGAACATTTGTGGGATAATTTGGAAAGCCGCTTGCGCTGTCGATATCCAGCGCCGCAAAATCTGCAACAGGCTCTTGCGCAAGAATGAAGGAGAATTCCGCAAAACTGTATTCGTCGATTGATTATGTCTATGCCAAGACGGGTGCGTGTTGTGTTATAGGCTAATGGTGGGCACAACAGATATTTACTTTGCATTGACGTCATCTGAGCTATGAACGTCAAAATCTGAACAACCTAAAAGCAGATCTCAATAAGGCACAAAACATAATAAACGACAGGTTTAAAAATAGATTGCTCTGGGACAAGGTTAGAACTATAGGATACCGCGGCAATGGTAGCTCCGGGAAAAGGTTAGAACTATAGGATACCGTGGCAATGGTAGCTCTGGGACAAGGTTAGAACTATAGGATACCGCGGCAATGGTAGCTCTGAGACAAGGTTAGAACTATAGGATACCGCGACAATGGTAGCTCTGGGACAAGGTTAGAACTATAGGATACCGCGACAATGATAGCTCTGGGACAAGGTTAGAACTATAGGATACCGAGGCAATGGTAGCTCCGGGACAAGGTTAGAACTATAGGATACCGCGGCAATGGTATCTCTGGGACAAGGTTAGAACTAAAGGATACAGCGGCAATGGTAGCTCTGGGACAAGGTTGGAACTATATGATACCGCGACAATGGTAGCTCTGGGACAAGGTTAGACCTATAGGATACCGCGGCAATGGTAACTCAGACATCATCTGGGCAATGGACAAATCAGATGGTAGGGGTCTGCCAGGGCAATTTCTATCAGAGTTGTCGGTCGCGTCTCCGTTCTTTTATCCCTATAAATGGTTCGTACATTTACGTAAGATTGTCGTAACTTTAATTTCCGTTATAAAATGCTATTAAAAAAGTATTTTATCTTTCGCTTTCATAGGTGTTAACATAATGCGTACCTTGAGCGGCATAAATTTCGTAGATATTTACTTCTGTAGCAACGTGTCATGCTGTTTTTCTGTTTGGTCAAATCTAATCAAATATTAATTCTGTCGCATAGCACATTCCTACCTTTTGCCGGAGACTAATGAAGGGTGGCACAGATGGCAAATCTTGTAGAGATAGGGTAATTTGATAACTATTGCAGAATATAGCACCAGAATAAATTTGTAACACGGTAAAAGTAAATGAGATGACGGTAACAGTGTATGACATAAGTGGTTGGATGGAGTGTTGCTCTTGGGCATCAGGATGTATAGATTGTTCGTTTTTAAGTTGCCAGGGACATCTATCCAGTGAGCTGATAAGCCGTAATATAGGTTAAATACCTCCTCAATACGGCGTTAAACTCCAATAAAATGAACAAACATAATTAAATTACATGGTACCTGGGCAACACTAATATAGTAGATAGCATTCGGGTGATAGTAAATTCAGGTGACATTGGGGCTACTCAAATTACATACCACGGTAACAGTATATGTATCTGGCGAATCGTAAGTAGATAGCCCCAGGTCAGTGGTTATAATATATGACATTGTTAATGTAGATGGTACCAGAGCAACAGTAAAGATAGATTGATTACATTCAGGCAATGATAAAGTCAGATGAAATCATGTCATCTGTCAACACGGAAGGTATCCCTCAATTTTTATTATTAGCCAGTAATATTTATGAGGTATTTGTCAACATTTTTGCATCCTCTGACCAGGGCATCAGGAAACTTAACACTTAACGCCAACAAGTTCAGCACCAAAATTAGCAAATACCACCAGTGTAATACATCAACTCTAATTCAAAGGGATAGTGAACTTAAATAACAAGTGATGTTTCATGAATGTGTGAGTATTTGTGAGTATTTTAATGTGTGCCATATTTTCATGACAACAAAGTCAATTTGAAAAGTCTTTGCCTTTAATAGAATGTTTCAATGACACCATGAGCGACCGACGAGCTTTTCTGAAAAAAAGGCGAGAAAATGACACACGAATAGCATCATGGGAGTGAACTGGCCCTAAGTGTCAACTGTTAAATAAAACAAATTTAAAACAACATATTTTGCTTGGGTATAAAAAGCAACTATTTAAATAAATATTAACCAGCTTTGCGAGAGAACAACCAGCTTTAAAATAAAAATTATCCAGATGTGAAAGAAATGCTACAAATGAAATATAATTTAACCAATAATGAAAAAACGGACTTTTGTCTATCACAAGTTGTGAATTTTTATATCAAAAGTGGGTCGTTGGTTTATTTCAAAACTGGTGAATTATTTTTTCAAAAATGGGTCTTTTTTCAAAAATGGAATTTTATTGCAAAAGTGGTTGTAACACAGCCATCTAATTGTTAGTCCGTCGCTTACGTTGCTGATGAAAGCTTTAATCTGATTGGGTGGGATAAAGAGACGCCACTCCCAAGTCGCTGTAATAATCTACATCAAATACTTTTTTTTTGCGTCTGTGAGGACAAAGTAGAATCGAGGAGAAGCTTGATGCGCGACCTTCTCTTCAGCTTTAACTGTAAGACGGTAAGATTTTTAGATGGCGCAAGATCACCATTAATTTGCCACAAGCCGTAATGTTAACGTTTGCCTCCGAAAACCCTGGCACATACCTTAATCCCTCCTTTTGGAGTTTCGAGTTAAAATCTTGACAGGGCATGACTTGAGAAATTTTGAGTTACAGAGGCTGGAGTGTGATATAGGTTGTCAAGCTGGATCAGAAAGTAAACAATATCCCAATCACCGCTCCATCAAATGGGGATAAATACACCGAATGTGACCTATTTAGGCTATAATATTACACTGACTGGAAACCTCCACTCAATTTCTTCACACCAATACCAAATACTCCACCAAAAACAAATTTCCAGGACCAGAACAAATAAAACAAGACCACAAAACAACACACCATTTTTAATAAGAACTATATTCGAGGCTGACAAAACGCAAGTAAATAATGGTGGTTTTACGCCAGATATGAAAACATCAACTAGGCCTACACTAGACTATTCCTCTACCCCTAATCTATAATTTTCTACCCAATCAAATACTTATTTGTTCTCTAGATATCGTAGAGAAATTGATGTTTCCGTCTGGTTCCCCATTTCGTCCAAACTGTCCACGATACCCGGATGTTAAAGGACTATTTGTCAATCTGATGAAACAATGCTGGGCCGAATTACCACTCGACCGTCCTTCGTTTGCTGCAATCAAGAATACCGTAGAGGGATCCAGCGAAATGGGGTATGCTAGAAAAAAATTTAAAATTAATGTAAATCTGACAGATTTATTCGAACAAGAGCCTGACAATAAGCTAAGTGTTACAGAATGCAAGTGTGATACTAGTCTATAAGAATAAGTGTGCCATTGAACACAGCTGGCCATTAAAGTTTAGGTGAGTGTATGTAGAAATAGTCACTTGATGACGGCTTATACCAAAGACCATATCCTCATCCAAGCTCGAAGTATAGACCTACTAGTTTTATTTCCATATGGCTTGGGGTCACAAGTCTTGTTATTCTTTAGCATTGACAGCATATACATTCGCTTTAGGCGCCGTTAAAGTAATTATATAGCGCATGCTTAACTGACGGTACAGCAAGATGCGCTTAGCTTTTCAGACTCTCGTTTTGTGGTGGGTTTTCATCCTTGAAATGCATTTGTTTCCCGCAAACACCGTTTAAGCTGACTTGCCCAAATAGCCAATGTTCCTTACTTCATCCATCCTTTTAAGTGTTTGTTATTCACAAATTACTGAAAGTTTGGACATTGAGATACATCTTTGTCCTCCATGTCTGCAAATATATTTTTCTGTTAAAGGGGGTTCCCCGCCGTGTGACTCATTTTAGTTCGCCGTTTAATTGTATGAAAAGAGCATGTTTCAAGTTGGCCTCACAGCCTCAAATAAATCACTATGGACATGTTATTAGGGAAGTTTCAGACTGCTGTTGTATATATATATTATCTAAGTCAGCAGTGGTTTTGTTTTTGTTCTGTAGCAAAATCAATGTGATGGACCTCATCATTCAGAAACTGGAGACGTACTCGAACACTCTAGAAGATATCGTTAGAGAGCGGACCGAAGCGCTGCGAGAAGAAAAGATAAAAACAGATTCTTTGCTCTATCAAATGTTACCACCGTAAGTGACGCAGCCAACTTTGTATAATCAAAAGTCTAACAAGAAGTATGCAAACACATATCCTCCCTCATCAACGGTATTTTTCTTTCTTGGCCAGCTTTATACCTTACTTGTGACGTAGGATATTCAGTAAGTAATAGTGTGTGAACCAGACGCTTCTCGCGAATAGATCGGCGAAGGATCGTACATATTTCTGCACTCCGCGCATTGAAAATGCCACAATGAGTGTGAGTAATTGTTAATCAAGAACAAGCTAAAAACGCTTCATGGATTTCCTAAACACTGACTAAACACTTCTGTTCTAATATCAGGTTCTGGCTAAACACTTCTGTTCTAATAGCAACTAAGAGTCATATTAGGTTTTAGACTAGGCAGGTTCATCGGGACAGGACCACTAGAAATGTTTGACCTTTACCAAACCAAGTGCATTAACTAATCTTCGATCCACAAGGAGAAGAATGGTTCATATTGGCGAAATAAACTGGTCTCTGTAAGCTTAAAAATGTTCTCAACAAATTGGTCTATCTTAGGTTCATAATGGGCAAAATAAAATGATCTGCGTAATTTTCCTGATGGGCTTAATAAACTAGTCTGTGTTAGGTTCATATGGACCAAATGTATTATGTTTAGGTACACAATGGACCAAAATAAATTGATATGTGTTTGGTTCCTATACGGCCAAGTAAACTGGTCTTTGGTAGGCCCTCGAGGAGCGACAGTGGATCAGACCTGAACAAATCAATAACAGTTAATTGATGTGGTATGATGTAAATTACTAGAGTTATATATAATCACAGATATTACACCAAACTTTTGTTTAGGATGTAGATTAGATAATGAGAGTTTTGGATTCATTATAAAGAAAACTCGTATTATTTCATATGTTAGGCGTATGCTCATTTCTGAAGCAGTTCTTTTTTCTTAATATTTTCTGCAGAGTTGTTGCCGATAAACTTAAACAAGGTATATGTGTTTCACCACAACTTTATAACGAAGCCACGGTCTACTTCTCGGATATTCTCGGGTTTGTCGAGATGGCTGCCGAGAGTTCGCCGCTTCAAGTAGTCACTGTACTCAACGACCTATACGAGATGCTGGACAATCTTATCACTGGATATGACGTTTATAAAGTGGGCAGCAATTTTGTTTTACTAGTTTAATGTTTTCGGCGAAAATTATGCCTGTAGTTGGCAAACAAAGGGCAAGACGAAGTTGAATTGTTTGTGGTATTGCGTCTTCGTTGATGATTGTCACGAAGGAACCAAATAAACAATACATGTATTCATAGGTTTTAAACGGCGTAGGACGGTTAGTTGACATGTCTACGGTATCTTCCGCTCTGTGTTTATTCACATCCGATGGCGGAGACCGGTTGGGAGGGATCTTCCTGTTGGCCTGGTTATCTTGGATCGGCAGTGTAGCGCCGCTATGTTTGTGATGTTGTTGTAATGTATTGCGTCTCATGATTGTACCGTCTTGTCTTTGTTTGTTGCCAGTGTTATCGATAGTGTGGTTTCCTTCACCCATTTACCTGACATGCCGTCATGTGAGGGAAATAATATTAACTACCGCGTAAAACCCTTTTTAATCAAATCAATCAGAATGTGATGCAATGTTTGCTAAACAGCTATTCATTTCTGTCTGGGCAATAATAAGTGCCGACTTTGTACTCAAGATACAACTGCTTAACGCTAGAATTACAGCACTTGATTAGAATTCTATAGAACGCAAACGTAAGTTGTACCAGAGGTGCACTAGCTTTTGGATATACGTCAATGTTTATCCCGTCAAGTCTATTCAGTGTAGGATCATTAGCAATTATATAATACCCAGTTCATTGATAATTCCTCTTCTTTCAGCGTTATAAAGAATAGATTACATACCAAGCCAGACGGATTAACATCCAATAAAACAAATGAAACATTTGACAGGAAAGCATCAAAGTGTTTCCTCAAGCTCTTTTTTTCTGTTAACAAGGTAGAAACAATCAGTGATTCATACATGGTATGCAGCGGAATTCCTATTCCGAATGGTCACAAACATGTGGCGGAAATCGCGGACATGTCTCTTCACATACTCCAATCAGCACAGACTTTTCAAATCTACCACAGACCAGGGGAGATAATTCAACTTCGAGTCGGCTTTCATACAGGACCATGTTGCGCTGGTACTTACACAATTATTTCATGGCTAATGATCTTAAGAGAAGAAACCATTTCTCTATGGTTTAAATATGTTGCATATTTTTCATTTGCAATTAGATGGACAATTTTGTCCAAATAAATAATGACCGTTTAAGGCTTTCGTAAAGGATGGGCAATAATATTTTAACACCACAGAAAAAATGGAAGAGGTGGCTAAATTTTACTATTATGTTTTTTGTTTCGACTTGGTCAGGAGTTGTGGGCCTTGCTATGCCAAGATACTGTTTATTTGGCGACACGGTGAACACAGCTTCTAGAATGGAATCGAACAGTCAGGGTAGGTTAATTTATTAGGGTTTTTGGGGGAGTTTGTGTTGCGCTGAAGGTTTTGCACTTGTAAGACAATAACCGGCTGGGTTGCTGATTTTAATGCTTCCCGACGTCACTGAAAACAAACACACAACACAAATAGCACTCGTCTAGCCCCTTTTATAGCACCACGATAAAGGAGGTAATAGCCAAGTCACGTGTATGCTGTCGCAAACACAAACACAAAGCCCAGTGCTGGATGTAGACTGCTTGTTTACTTTCCAAAATTTATATTTCCGGTTTTACCCGCGTGCCCTATATACCCAAGGGGAATAAGCATATACACTCTTAGAAGTCAGTGAGAGTGATCTCCCTTGAATCGTATACATGATAACGTGCACCTATTGTAGACAAGGCGCCAAGTTTTTGGGAAAAAGTACAAAATCACAGGGTTGTTACAAAGATGAAGCTGCTATGATGGTGGTGCATTGGTGTTCTTTGCTCGCCGTACCGGTCGTGGTGAGGTTTTTAGCGAGACATTCTACTAGCAGCCCAGCTTTGTTTCCTAACTCTTTTTTCATTGGTGCCTCGTTAGAGCTACTCGGATATTTCGCCACCTCTGCTCAAACAAGTTAATCACGTCGATCAGCTAGTTGAGGATCTCTTGAAGTTGAGTTATCTATGTGTATATTATGGATGCAGATATCCTAATTAAAGGTCTAGCATTTGGTTTGCCGTTTAATTACCATTATGGCCATGCAAATTACCCCTGATTTCAGAAATTGGTACCAATCTATCGTATATAAATATATAAGTAAAAAATCGTGTGAAGCCCACTGGATTTGTGTCAACAGCTGAAGTGAACTAAAGACCGTAGGGCCAATATTGTATTGTTTTTATATTTATGCATAATTTTTTTATTGTTTTCTTTTTTTCGATTCCAGCTCTGAAGATCCATATCAGTTCACAAACCGCTCACGCTCTGGATATGTTCGGGAAATACCGCGTTGAGGAGAGAGGAGAAATCTTTGTTAAGGTACCGGTATACGTACAGATCAGAACATATACACCAATCAAATATCGTTTTACTTCACTGCGACTACCATTTGTTCCGGCCCTCTTTGGACGATAAAAACCACATAAGTTGGTAACGAATAAAAGCCTCTGAAAATGGTTCTACCATATTTGGAATTTAGTTTTGCAGAATACAAGAGGTATGAGAAAGTAATTATAGGAATTCAATCGCCTCTCCGTCACTTTTTATATGACTAGCTAGGGTACATTTTCTCTTAACACATTTTTTATCGCTAGCTGGAGGGTAAACTGTTCCGTGTTTGACGGTCAATATATAGTTAGACCAGCAAAATCTGGAGTACTATTTCACGTCGTCCCTCAGCTTGCCTCGGGAAAAGTCTTCTCCAATTCTTTCTTACAAAGCAAATACAAGTATTTGAGTTGTTTCAAAAAACGGGCTGAACCCTTGTCAACTTCAACACCCCTCGCCCCAAAATTAAATATTTGTAAAGAAATATATGGGTGTTTGGTGAGATTCACGTGCCGTGGTCGTAGTTAACGCAAAAAGAATCTGGTTATCGCGAGACTATCTTAGGGATATAACACACTTCAAATAAAGGAGCGCCAAAAGAGACCAGAAAAGTGTTCGATATAGGAGTAGTTTGAAATTGTCTACAAGCAGGTTAAAACAGTAAGACTATTGAATTTCAAACAGGCTTCAGTAAAAGTCAATTTAAATATTAGAGCTAATGCTGAAATCTGACCAAAAATAGCTTTTACAAAATTCTGTTTATTTGATTCCAGGGAAAAGGTTTGCTTACAACACATTGGCTGGAAGGTGAAATCGTGGACAACTACAGTGAGAGGGCAAAGTAATACCGATTATCGGAACAACAGCTACTTGATGCTTTGACAACAATATACACAATGTCTACAGCGCAGTAAATTAATAATGGAGACACCAGCTGCCATGACCTCTGATAATAATCGACACACTAGATTAAATAATACTGATCACGAATGGTACAGAATTATGTGAAGATAATGAGCACAAGGACTACAGCACAGTGCCATGACAAACACCAGCAACTGAAAATGAGCTACTTCTAGTCTGTCCTATTTGACAACAATGAGTTATCATGAGGCATATAGGACAACAATGTGCTACTATTAGAATGACACATACATTTATGACAACAATAAGCTGCTAGTAGCCTAACATATGGGACAACAAGGAGCTACCACTGGCCTGGCATATGTGACGACAATGAGCTACTAGTAGGCTGTCACATGGGACAGCAATAAGTTACAAATATGCTGACAGATATGATAACAATGAACTGCTATTAGCCTGTCTGACACATGGTACAACAATCAGCTACTTCTGGACGACATATATGACAACAATGTGCTATTACTAACCTGACATACAGGTGTAGTGCACATTTGCGTATTTCAATGCTGTGTTACAAGCACCTGTAGGTCAATGTGCTACAAGTCAAACTCAGAACAATAGTGTATATTCTGGAAGATTTTGTGACCCCAGTTATCACCGGTCAGTCACCTCATTTACCTGAATGTTAATCCGGGCTACTCTAGTAGTTTCTCTTTATCTGCTGCAATTGTTTTGAAACAGATTGATTGGTTTAAATTAAACTTTCAAGAGTGTTCTAAGGGGTGTTATTCTAAAATTATACCTGGAAAATTATTTCTATCCGTATATAAGTGAAATAGATCAACCAGTCTGGAAAAGCCAGTAACAAGAATAAAGATGATACGGACTGTTCACATTGTAATAACATCTGGTCAGTGTTAACTCATTGAATTCTGATCCTAGTCTGGACACCTCTGTATATTGAACACCCGTCACTTTGAGGCTCTTGCTGATTATCCTTTAGTGATATAATCGGAACAATTCATGCTTTATGCATTGAAACTGTGTATATAGTTAGTGCTGTAGACTATCAAAACATTGGACAACAATAAGCTACTGTCATATATGACATCAGTGTGCTACTACTGGCCTGGCATATAGAACACCAATTTGCTACTACTCAGTATGTGTCTGACACGAAGGACCGTTCTACTGGCCTGGCATACAGAACACCAATTTGCTACTACTCAGTATGTGTCTGACACGAAGGACAGTTCTACTGGCCTGGCATACAGAACACCAATTTGCTACTACTCAGTATGTGTCTGACATGGCACCAAATCATTTTGGACATTTTCTATAATAATAAAATATATGCTTCACTTTACTCGAGTCTTTTCACAGGGAGTGAAGCAAGTCGCAGTCAAAACGATCCGATCACAAGGTGAAGGTTGTAAGCGAATTTGTCACTTGAATTTACTTGCACGGAACTTGGCGCAATATTTATACCACATGCATGCGGGATTGTTCAAGGCCTCTTCCGTTAATCTATGGTACACGTGGCACAATATCTACCACCGAATATATGTACAAGTTTAAATATGAATATTGATGTTTGTTTTAATGTTTTGTAGAAAGGAACATTTTGCTTGAACCTAACACGAGGTTGTGAAATTGTCGCTTTTCAAGTTAGCCTGGTTTGAGGCTAGCTCTGCGTGGATCACTATCTTGCATGCTTTGAAATTATTCTTTTGCTAGTTGATATTCGGCTTTTACAGAATACAATTTGTTTATCTATTATTTGTATTTATTGAAATCAAAATCTGTTTGTATTCGGATATTTTCCGATATTGCAGAGTTTCGCCGTTACGTTTTGGATAACTTGTGACATAGTTAATAGCAAACTGAATGCATTGTTGACTTTAATGACTTGCTTCATGCTCTTTCTTGTGAAAGGGGGAGGTTGGTTTTCATTGTTTAAATACCATAGTGAATGTTTCCAAACGTATCCGCCTTCATTGTAATGCGTTTCGAGCCATATTTACCAACTCCGAATAGTCGACACGTGGGTTATATCACCAAGGCCGATGTAGAATAACTTATGCACTTTATAGCCCTTTAGTGTGTGTAGCTGAGCCCGTGCCACCAATCACTGCTCAGCTAGCTGCAATGACTGAAAGCATCCTAATCTATTTTATTGGTATAGCTGTCCGGTCAATGGTAATCAGGGATACGGGTTCCATTCTCAATATGCTGATGCTTATCCGCGAAGTAGTATGGCCAAGGGTATAATTACTTTGGGTATTGCTCTAGACAATTTATCCGACCGTAACTCCCTGAAGTTTGTAACTGCTTTACTGGACAACTTTAATCAGTCCACAAGCTGGCTAGACAAAAACAGCTGCCTGCTTACACCGCCATAAAAGCACTTATCACCTCCGCCTGATAATAAAAAAAACCCTGTTTTCAATGATTTCGTTTATCAACTCGAAAAATCAACTAAAACTGGCCAAAGCCGCAAGCTACTTCCTGAATTCTCCAGCTCTTTAATATGAAGTTCCCGAGTTGCTATCCCCTGCGCTGTACAGGGTGAGGAGTCGGATGAAATCGGGTGTCTGCCACCAAATATGTTTAATCCCTACCGACAGGATCCTTTGACGTGAAATCAACCGTCGCTTTGGGGGTCCTTGTAATAAGGGTGAGAGGAGTGTACTTCGAACACTTTACCCGGATTTCTAACTCCTTCCTCCACTCATCACATACAATCAATGAATACCACCTATCCGTGTGAGACATACAGTTCATCTTCTAATCCTAACCCAGATTTGTGAGGTTAATTATCTTCAATTTGCTTGCAAACACAAAATGTTTCATTCTTTCTCTGATTCAGCCTACAAGCGCTGTATGTGGTTAGCTGTGATTGGATAATGTCGATGGCCTAGTTCACATTATCCAATCACATACATCGGTATTAGGCTGGATTAAATTTAGAAGGAAAAGTTTTATTTGCAAACAAAATTTGAGAATTTGAGCTAACTGACATCACCATTCTTGGTTAGGATTTGAAGATGAACTATTTGTCTCACTTGGACAGGTGGTATTCATAAGTGCAAAAGAACTAATTAGACTAACATTTACGACAAGAAGCCGTAGAACAGTTATCATTTGATTTAAATACGTATATAAGATAATTTTTTTCTCTTCATTTATTCAAAATAATATAATAACCCATATAAGTTAGGGTTTAAGAAAAAAAAATTATGAACTTAGGGAATTAATTATCTAAAAGTGTTTATTCAGAAAGTATTTATGTTCTGTTATTTGTATATTTTAGAACAATACAGTGTATTACTACATTGTTTGTCATCACACACTACTATCTTGTGAATAAACGACAGCTGTTAAGACAAATCTCTTGTGTTCGCAGTCGAGCGTCTCCTATCCGTTCCAAACTTAGTGTCTGTAATAATACGGGTATCTCTTATAATACGGGTATCTGTTATTGTACCCGTATCGGTACCCGTATCGGTAATTACGGTAGCGGGGATAGTAACCATTGTAGTAACCACGGTTTCCTGAAAAAGTAAAGGAAAGACAATTTCATAGGATTTGTACAGGACAATTCAAAGCTTTGAGTTTGATTTACAATAGATGAAAACAACAACAGGTCAGGTGTGAGAGTCCTGTGGTTAAAACCGGAAGCCGGCTTTCTTCTAGTACAGCCGTCTTGGTCATCAGCCTGGACCATTTTGAATTGATATTTGCTAAAACGGCGTTTACTTTCTCAAGCGAAGTAAACTGTGTTCTGTGTTCGAAATAACTATGTGAATTCCTTCTCAACGCATGTGTTCACAACACAAACAGACGCAAATATTGTTAAATTATGCAATAGGGGCCATTTTGTTGATGGAAATTTGCTGATATCCATACCAATTCGTCAATCTGTGAATTTGTTCTCGAGCTACCATGTTCACAAAACTAATATGAGTGAACATTGTAAAATTATGTGATGACTGCCATTTTGTTGTCTGGAATTTGGTACAATGCTATCTTTATCGTGTGTCTGAATATGAGGAAGCTACAACCTACAGTACAAGTTTCAAGTTGTTCAGTTAATTCTTATCAAAGTATCATGTTCACAACACATATGATTGAATATTGCACAATTATGCAATGTCAGCTATATAGTTTTGCGTAACTCGACCAAATGTAATTACACCCAATAAGAAGAGGCAGCTTATTTCCAAGTTTCAAGTTAATCTGTGAGTTGAAACTAAAGTTATCACATTCACGACACAGACGGGAATATTGAACAATTATCCACTACTGGCCATTTTGTTTGACAGAAATTAGTGAGATGCAATCCCATCCATTTCTTTATTGGTGGAGGCTTGATATATTTCAAGTTTCAAGTTAATTCATGAATTACTTACATAGTTATGGTGCTCACATCATATACAGACATGATGTTGTAAAACGATGTTATGGCAGTCCTATTTTCTTTTATTCTAAATTTGGTGAAACGCAATCCCATTATTCCAAGTTTACGGTAATTCGTAAATTTATTCTCTACTTATCGTGTTCAAAACATAAACAGGTTTTATGCAATGACAGCCATTTTGTTAAAACAGGATTTGGTTAATTACAATCCCATCCGTCATCTTATCAGGTAGAAGCTACATACCAAGTTTAAAATTAATCGATGAGTTTGTTCACAAACATTTGTGATGGACGGGCAGAAAAACGGACAGATGTCAAGTAGCATTTCTAAGCATGTCTTTGTAATATTGGAAATTGACCAGTAAAAATAGCTCCACGTTTCAACTTACCACGTTTGATTATCTTGTGTAGAATAGAGTCCTCTTTCTTGTTGTTTGAATCTTCCCCGAAAGTTTCCGTTACAAGTTGACAGATTAAGAGGAGCACCAGCCCGCAGGCAATTACATTCACCTTCATGTTGACCGGCTCAGGTATAAGTGACGAGATCAAGCACCAGTATCAGTCGGGAACACCTGGGAAGATACAGTCTCAAATATAATTGTTCGTTGAGGGTTCTTAGGAAAAGACGATCGTTCTACATAGAACTACGACAAAACGGTTGTTTGGTATTGGTTGATTGACTGATTGATTGGTGTTTCACGCCGTTCTTAAGGGTAATTCAATTATATGAAGGCGATGTATTCCAACAATAGTTGACACTAGCATAAGCAAGGTGTGAAGCGTTTCCCTTATGATGGAAAGTTAATTTTCCTTCAGTGCTAAAGTAAACTTTAATTATTTAGGCCAACACATCATTACTTCAGTGTAATAAACAAATTCAGAACACTTTTGAGACCGCAATATAAGAATTTCACAACTTACCGGTTCCGATGGGTTGGTTTTACGAGGGGCTGGTACAAAGGGAAATATCATTGATTTGGCCATTAATATAACGTAGTAAATTAATCAAACAAACTTAATAAGTTCAGACAATTTTTTTAAAAGCCACAATTTAACATACATACATACAGGCCTCCTATGGAAGCTTGTTATAATAACGGACTGTGATAAACACTTACCTTCTGTCAACCAGTACTTCTTAAAATGTGTCCGTTTTTGGAATGAATCACCTAGAGCATTCATCTTATATTTAACGGCAATGTCTCGCTCGAATAGTCCCATTCCTTTGTTACAACATAATTAACACTCAAACAGAAAAAATGCCATGCATGGTTGATTTTTGCATGATAAAGATGATATTACATGAATGAGGCATTCTTTTACACGTGACTTAAAAAAAGTTCCCCGTATTTCTGAAATGGCCTGTATAAATAACGCGTCAACAGTCCTTAAGATTAATCAAATTAAGCAAATAAAATTAATTTTCTATCAAACATAAATATAATTTATACATAATTAAATGCGCCGCAAATTCTTGACTTGTTTATTAATATGCTTTTGTTTTTCGTCGAGTTCCCCCTCCCCCTTCCACATTTTACAGAATTGTGAGCCAGGCAAGGATGTGTAGAACCGGTACAATTCAGCTGTCACGAAAGTTTTATTGAACCACTTTCAGGAATAGAGCGGACACATCACATATAACTAGAATCACATTCTGATATACGGCTGACTAGAGTCACATTCTGATATACGGCTGACTAGAGTCACATTCTGATAT
>JARFOD010085433.1:0-18761 GCA_031763545.1 Mopalia muscosa | reverse complement strand
TTCTGTATTTTTGTCCGTTGTCATATAAGTGAAATACCCTTGAGTACGACATTAAACACCAATCAAACAAACAAACATACAAACCACTGTTTGTACTGAGCACTGGGAGAACATTCATTTGACCACAGATCAAACTACAGCACCATTTATAATGTATGGTTGTTCATGTGTGGCAGTACCTTTCCAGAGTCTCTTGCATACACATTGCTGGACGTCTGTATAAAGACATGTAGTTAAAAATGCCTTGAAAAGAGGTTAAACAATTGCTAACATTTAGCCATCGATTTATCCCCAAAATAGTTCCTGTCCTATAAATCAACCATCGATTCTTTTTTTCTTTCGGTTATTCAATATTTTTTATTTCTTATGTAATATTTGTATTGTTTATCAGTTAGGCAATCCACTAATATCTGAAATACATGTACATGTGGACCAACTTTTCACATTTTAATGGGTTTTTTCAATATATTGATGCCCGCAGCTGTGGCTTAGTGGTTGCGTCATACTCCAATTCATGGGATCAAGTCCATCTGTCAATCTTATGTATACACCGTAATGAGGTATGGAACAGTGTGAAGTGGATGATCTCTTGTCATATAAGTGAAATACCCTTAATACATGTAGGACGTTAAACCCCAATCAAACATCAATATATTTGAATTGAATATTTAATGGCAATACGCATAAGGTTGAAAAAAACTTGAATGAACAGTGCTGACTTGTTTACTAGAATAATATGAATAGTTCATTGTATGTAGACCTTGAAAAACATTAAACCCAACTAAGTTATAGTTCCATAAAGGTTTTGTTTTTATGTGTAAGAAGGGGCTTTTTATAACAGGTAATTGAGTTTGTGGAAATATCTGACTTATTGCATTGATGAGTTTGTCTCAAACAGTTCTCTAGCAGTTTCCGCTTTTTTTCACTTAAAATCTTGATGTGTTGTGTGATGTGCAAGAGCTCTAGACAGAAGTTGATATCCTGCTCAGTTCAGACATTCGTTCTCCTCTCACTCCCACCATTTCTGTCAATGATTACCACCTCAGATGACAGGTAACATGTATGTGGCCCCACCCAGGTTAGAGTGACCCTCTCAAACACCTAACACACACCACAGAGTTACTGAGCTGATAACAAAAGCATATCCCTGTCTTAGTCTTAGTGCTGTTCTAACCGTATATTATGTGTCATTTTTTGTATGCCAACATTATGATTTTATGTAGGTTTTTGTGTTCAATAGACAGGCCAGCACATGTACAAACCATTACTGCTATTGCAGTTAATTTAATTTTTGACTGTTTAGAAATAAAAGGTATGCCTGAACTGTTATAAGTTACATTCTGAAATATTAACACTGTTATCTTAGCCATTGCATAATGTATTTTTTTGTTTCTTTTCAGTACTAAGAGCGAGGAATTTAATATCTAAAGGCAAAGGAGGTGAGTTATTTATATTCTGTTCAGAGCTATATGTAATGTTGTTGTATCAATGTGGGTCATGGTAAGTGTCAATTATACCTTAAGTTGAACAAATGGCATGTGACCTTTGGTGCTCCAGAGGGTTTGTCTTCCAACTATACTGGTGGAGGTTTGGGAGGGAGCACCTGTTGTTATCGAGGTTAAGGGGCAACATGAAGATGATTTGTTTGTGATTATCTTGAAACTTTACACTCTAAGCCATGGAGTTCCAAAAGTAACCACAATCTTGTTTTCCTTTAAATGTATACCTTCATTAATTTGCTTTTATTGTAACTTTTATTAGGACTAACTTTTTAGAAGTTTTTGAACTTATATATGACGTCAAACACTAATTGCTGGTGGTTGGAGGGAGCTTCCTGTTGCGGTCATTCTTTCTGATTTAAAGATAAACAGGAAGCCAATATATTTCTGATGTTTGTATTGTCCTGTGAGTGTCTTGTAAACAAACAAACAAACAAATGATCAAATCAAACAATCAAAATAATAATAAAATAAGTGCATAAATCATCCTTTTTTGGCTACAATGAGATTAATAAGAAATGTCTGGGCTAGTTTCAGGGTATAATAGTTTCTCAAGACTTGAATTGTACAGTATGAGAAAAATCTGAAATCCCTCCATCAGTAGAGCCAATACTGTATACTGAGGACACCTGACATTTACAGGTAGCTTGTGTTTTGACTGGTAACATGGCATTTTGTCTGTCCTACTCAAGTCTACATTGATTCAGGTCAACAGAGCATTACCGTCTATTATGGTGGGTGGGTTTAGCATGTTGACAGCCTGTATGACTGAGAAGGTGCTTATGAGGCATGTAAATATACAGGAGTTAATCTGATCACAGGTGTAATTGTCTGTGATAGAATATATGGTTACTGAAGAACAGATCAGTTATTCTCCAGTGATCATCTACTGTCTGTCTGTTCCATTTGTCAATTATAAGTATACCAGAAATGATTTACATGATGATGCTGTTGTATTATACCGACAGCTGTCCACAGTTGAAATAATCTGATGTATTTCTTGCTAAATGACTGGTTCCTCATGGTTCAGTATTGTAGGAAAACAAAGGATTGAAAGCCTTTGGTTTTATCAAATTTTTTACCTATAGACTTGTTCTCTGAGAGTCTTACTGACATGTATACTATTACATCAGTTTACACAATTGGCTTAAGTTATAGATTGTAAATGTTTGATTTTAAGAAATCTGCCTTATTTTAAATACTCTGTATGTTTGTTTGAAAGTTGTCTTTTAAGCGATACTCCCAGCTGAAATGACCCCTATTTACCTTGAAAGGTTACCATTCAATAGGCCCGCGGCTGTGGCTCAGTGGTAGCGAGTGCGCTTCCTGAACCGAAAATGCTTCGATTTACCGTTCACGCATTCGAGTCGAGGTATATGAGCGAGTCACATGTTGTGGCTCCGGCAATCGCGGGGGTGGTTTTTATGAGGTTTTCTCACAGTTTTCCACCGTAATAAAGCAGTGTATAGTGTGAAGTGGACAATCCATCGTCATATAAGTGAAATACCCTTGAGTACGACAGGTATTAGGCAAATATATGTGGCAGGGGTTGGGATGAGGCTTACTGTTGCCCTGAACCTCTCAGAGGCAACACTATTGTTGATCTGTTTGTCTTGTTTTTGTGTAGTGTCTTGTGATTGAACTGTCTTGTATTTTGTTGTATCATGTACCAGTTGGGTCTAAGGTGATTTCCTTCATGTATTGGACTGGTATACTGGCATATAAGTGAAATAACCCTAAGTAATACATAAAACTCAATCAATCAATCAAACCAACAGACAAATGTTTGTGTTTAACACTGGTTTACCTTCCATATCTAAGTATGTCATCAGTTTAAGACTTTTATCAACTTCAGCTTTCAACTGGCCTGCACCTAAATTTTTTGCATAAAGGGCAGCCATTAGAGTCTAAGACTTAATGCATGCTTATTTCAATTTTGAACATGTTATCTTACATTCTTTGTTTCAGGAAATAATGATGTGTTTGTTACCATACAAGTTGGCAAGCAGAAATTCCAGACTTCCACAATTAAGAATGCTCACAATCCTGAATGGTTTGAGGAATGTGATCTGTAAGTATATTAGGTATAGTAAAGTACACCAAAGAAATTATGAATTACAGGTGTTTACTTCTACGTTTGTCATATATTTTCTCAAAACATTCCCTCTATCACCCAGCGAATTACTTAAAAACAGTCATGAGGGCATACTAGACCAAGAATTAAAAAAAAACATATTGTACTTGTTATAATTAAAATCATAGATTTGAAATTGTTTTTTTGTTAGTATTACCTTGTTTGAGACTGGAAACATGTAGTTGTCTTTTAATATGCAATGATCATGTGATATTTTGTTTTTGTTGCAGTGAGCTACCCAGCCTTCACCATGATATTCAAGTGACGGTATATCACAGGAGTGTCTTGCAGGATGATTTCCTAGGCTATTGTTCTATACCACTCTCTGATTATAAAGTCTATGACAGTCCCAAAAGCCAGTAAGTAAAGTTATTAAATAACTTTTTGGATATGATAAAGTCAAAATTGGTCCATCTTTCATCCTTTGGATTGGCATGCAGTCATATGTGTGAAAGATCTTTAGTACAGCTTAGAACAGCAATGAAACTAACCAGTCAATGAGACTAGCATTATATAAGATTATAAGCAATGGCATTTTTGTGCCACCTCTAGTTGTACATTTTTAAGATTTTATTAATGTTTATCATATATTTTTAATATCATGTGTTAAAAAAATGAAAATTTGTTATTTGTTTAACAGGTGGGTGCCTTTGGGTTCTCGTCCTAAAAAACCTGATAACAAGTACCGTGGTGAGGTGGAAGTACGCCTGACATTCCATGTGAAGAGCCTGGCTAATGGTGGAGATGGGCTGAGGAGAAAGAGATCCTCCTCATTCAGATCTGTTGCTTCAGCAGTAGGTTAGTATGTATCACAAGATCCTCCTCGTTGAGATCTGTTGCTTCAGCAGTAGGTTAGTCAGTCATAGGAGAAAGAGATCCTCCTCACTCAGATCTAGCTTCAGCAGTAGGTTAGTCAGTCTTATGAGAAAGATATCCTCCTCACTGAGATATGTTGCCTCAGCAGTAGGTTAGTCTTAAGAGAAAGAGATCCTTGTCCTCAGATCTGTAGCTTCAGCAGTAGGTTAGTCAGTCATAGGAGAAAGATCCTCCTCATTCAGATCTGTAGCTTCAGCAGTAGGCTAGGCAGTCTTATGAGAAAGATATCCTCCTCACTCAGATCTAGCTTCAGTTGTAGGTTAGTCAGTCTTAGGAGAAAGATATCCTCCTCACTCAGATCTAGCTTCAGTTGTAGGTTAGTCAGTCTTAGGAGAAAGACATCCACCTCACTCAGATCTAGCTTCAGTTGTAGGTTAGTCAGTCTTAGGAGAGAGACATCCTCCTCACTCAGATCTAGCTTCAGTTGTAGGTTAGTCAGTCTTATGAGAAAGATATCCTCCTCACTCAGATCTAGCTTCAGTTGTAGGTTAGTCAGTCTTAGGAGAAAGACATCCTTCATCTAGCTTCAGTACTAGGTTACTCTGGCCGAGAGACACAAATATCTTTGAAATTCACCATTACAGTTTTGTGCATGTTAGGAAAGTAACTAAATACATCAGCTGTCACTAGGTCATGTCCTATAAAGATATCAAATTATTACTTTTTAACTTTTAGGTAACATTCAAATTAAGAAGAATTTTATTAAGAAAAATACCTACAATTTCTGTGATAACATTAGTTTGATGTCAATCAACAATTCAAGTATACAAGTACAAGGCTAACTTTAAAATTTTTTTCTTTCAGGAGATAAGTTAAAATTTATCAGAAGTTCATCATTCCGTGAGAAACCAATGTCACCCAATGGGACTGGAGCTGGTTTAGTTCTCAGCCGATCTCTTACAGAACAAACCAATCAGAATGGAGTGGGACGAGGCCACTATGTTACCGATGGAGAGAAAAGCAGCAGCCTCTCATTGGACAGATCTCCGGTAAAGGTGACACTAAGTATTAAAATTTATGCTGTTTATCGACCTAAACTTATTTTTTTTTATTGCATTTTTTCAAAAACAAACATCTATTTTGCACTTGCATTCAAGTCAGCATAGCAGTTAATTATTTATTGAACAGGCGGGACTTACATCATTGTTTAGAAAAGATTGTCAGTCACTTGTGTGTCCATTTGCTTACATATGCCTTGGAAGGCATCTGTAACAACATGGCGTATACACGCTTGGTCAGCCAAGCACAATGCTTCGATTTACCATTCACAGGTTCGAGTCCGCCTTTCGACCATCAGGTATATAAACGAGTCACATATTGTGGCTCCGGCAATCGCGGGGTTGGTTTTTACGAGGTTTCATCCCAGTTTTCCACCGTAATAAGGCTGTGTACAGTTGAAGTGGACAATCCGTCGTCATATAAGTGAAATACCCTTGAGTACGACTGTCACATGTATGAGACATGCATGAAAATATAAAAAAAAGACTGAAAATATTGGAACTATTGATACTCAGGCTAAAGGGAGCTTGAGAAGGGGTGTGAAGAATGTGCTTGGTGTGCGATAGAAGATTTGATACATATAGATATCCTTTTAGTCTCTCTACAAGAAAGAAAACTTATCTCTAATTTTAAAAAGCAGTTAATATAATATCTACCTACTCTGTGCTAATCAGTGTGCAGTATTCTTGGAAAAATAGCTACATGAACTTACACTGCTATACAAAAGGCTCAAAGGATATGTTTAAAATAAATACTAAGAATTAAAAAAAAAAAAATGAAAGTAACAAAATGATAGTTTCATAATAAATAAATATAAAATTTAAATCAAGGACATGTATTATAGAAAACTATAAAATGGCAACGGTTGCATTGGGAACTAATCAACTTTGCAACACAGCTGCCTATATATATATGAATGAGACAACCATATTCCGAAGGAGAACAAATGCAGAGAAATCATCATATGTTTATTTAGGAACTCAACTTTAAAAATAAATCACATTGAAATGAATGTGTTCACAGGTAAAAATGTACGATGTCCAATTAAGAACAGTGTCAAAAATGTGCTGGACAATAATGTGCTGGACAATAATTTGTGGATATTTTTGGGCAAAATAGTTGTGAGCCATTTATTTATCGTCCATACAGCAGCATACAATTGTCCAATGCTGCAGCCAATTATGAGGTTTGCAAGCTGGAATCCTGCCTTTATCATCGGGTTAACTGAAAAAAAGGAAAGCTTTCAAACTATAGATAGTTCCTGAAACAATTAGCAATACATGTAGTTTTTGTATGCGTATCCATAGCTAACCATCGGTGCATTTTTAATCACGATTATAACTATATATATTGATGCATCCCTGTGGCAGCCCTAATAAATATGCTTTTGAAAATGGTAAAAAAAATTGGTTAAGATTTTCTGGTCTTATAAGCAATGACATTTCTTAAATATTTTGGAAATCCCATATTTTAAAAAAAAATATAACTGAATCTGACATCACCCCCCCTCCCCCCCCCCCCAATCCCCTCCCTCCACCGCTTCCCCCTCCATCATTATTTTCTGTAATTAGTTTATGCAGTGTCATTGTGTAAAATATTTTATATCAGCTTAGTAGCTATATATGCCCTGTAACCACTAATAAACTAATACATAATGGATATAGAAGTCCTGGGGCCCTTTTCAAAAAGTGATCTTAGCTTAAGTTGAACGTAACTTTCATGGCAAGACTATGTCTTCAGCACTGATGGCCATGGCATTTACAGTTTGTGTAAGCTAATATTGCATTGTCAAATGAGCCCCTGCACCTTTACATTTCTTCTTAGAATTATCAGAAATGAAGCTAAACATAAAGTTTTTGTTTTTTTAGAAAACCATTTGTAGGTGTCTTTTGATAACTGTATGGGTTACATTTTTTAGTGTGCCTACAAATGCTGCTGATAGTAGCATATTCTTATCTTAATCCATCTTCTAGAAAGATTACTTTCTCAACTGAGTTTAATACATCGCATTTTAAGATCTTACGCCTACTTGATGTTGGAGCTCACCTGCAGTTATAGGAGACAAATAGCCTGGAATACACGATTGAACACCAAGGGCTTCCTATTTGTACTGATTCTCTGGTAGCTACTAAAAAACACTAAAGCTGATCTGTGATTATCCTCTCTTTTGTTTGTTTCTTTACTGGGTATTTACTCACCTAACGGTGTGCCATCCCAATGGGTACCTTGACACCTATGGCAACAAACAAGACAAGACAGGACAATGCCAGGATGCAATACAAAGTCATCACAAACAGATTGGCAGACCCGCTGTAAAACCCCAATCAAACAAACAAAAAGATTGGCTTCATGCTGCCCCATTGCTTTGAGCACCAGGGCAACTGGAAACTCCATCCAATGTCCCCTTATTGTCCGGTCTTATCATGATTCACATAATCTTAAACACAATAGAAAACCTCCAGTCAATCCAATCTAGTTGATACATGACCCATTGATGTGGTCCAATGGTTTGTATGTTGGACAACTGATCCTCATTCAATTCACTGCTCATTGGTGCAAGTCCCCCCCCCCCCCCCCTCCACAGTCGACCCCTGATATGTGAAGGGGTCACACAAGGGGACTCTTTGACAGTTGCATTACTGGTTTTCTAGCCTATAATATTTTGTTCCTTTATATTTACTCGGCCTTCTGGCCAAGCTGTTTTGAGACTAGCATGCTGTCTTTACCTAGCATTGGAGGAAGTTAAAATTTCTAATTTTATCAAAACACAGCACATTTTATGGTTGTGCTGGTGTCAGTTAGTTTTAGGATACAATACACTGCAGCGAAATACCCTTGGGAAACATCAATCGACCAATATTAATTGGGGTATTGGCTATAAATTGTTGTATTAAAAGCCAAGATCTGTTTTCTGTCTTATGTTCTTAGATTTTGCCAACCACTCATTTGTTGTATATGCTTGTCGACTGTATCAGATATCATAATAAGCTTTAGGGATGTAGGGTGAGGAATAAATTTACTCTTAGTTTAACTGTCAACTTTGAAACTTATTAATTTATGTTTGATTCTCAGAGGCCCCAACAGTTCCCAGCTTATGATGAAACACGAAATGATAATGAAACTGGGGTTGGTATATGCACCTATTCGCATGCTTTGTTTGGTATTGGCAGATCTTTTCTTTTTCCTAACATAATTTTACTTTTCAACTTCATTGCTTAGGCTGGGATTTATTTTAGTTTCAACTCTATGAAATCTGCTCAAATGTGCTGATCTTGGGTGCTTGAATATTGTGGACTTTCCCTCCATTCCAGTTTCATGTAACAACTGTTGAAGAGTTAGACATTTTAACATTTTCATTTCTTAACATAACATGTAGCAGTAGCTTCTCTTTGTTTTGATAACTTTATTTTAGACTTTAACATTGGAATTTTGCTTAAATAACATTTAGGGTGATTTCCTTTAGCCATTGTGCTGGAAGGCTGTCACAAGTGTAATAACCTTCAATACATTAATCACTTATCAATCAAGCAAAGAATCTGCCAATTAACACTTGTTCTGGTGTGAGGTTTTTGGGATGGATTTATAAAACACCTGTTTGACAATAAATCTGCACATTTAGTTTTTAACTATTGTTGTGTCATAGTTGTCTCATGGCTCCTAGTCATTGTTGTGACTGTTAGTGTGGCTATTTGTTGTGGGAGTGCACCCTCAATCTAATAAGGGAAATGCCCTTGAACATGGTTTTGAACATCAGCCAATTAATCAGTTTAGTATTAATTCACATTAGTTCCCTAGCTAAAAGGTTGCAACTCTTAACAGTAGACTTATAGAACTCTAGCCTAACAATGGTGATGGTATCGTGTTGTTAGAATGTGGGCTGTGTTGTTGAGATGGGAATGAATTGGGATTTGTTTCAGCATGCAACCACAGGGAACGTATCTTATTGGAATTACAATAAGAAAGGCCCTGTGAGGGAACGGGTGGGCTATGGCCCTGCAGAATACTCCCTCGGCTTACTCAGTCGATCGTAAGAGGCGAGAAAGGAGGTTGCTTTCTGTTGCCCTGGTGTTCACAGAGCTAAAGGGTGACGGGAAGCAGATTTATTTGTGATGTTCTGTATTTCTGTCTGTCGTCATATACGGGAAATACCCTTGAGTACGACGTTAAACACCAATCAAACAAACAAACAAACAATTAGAAAGTTATTATAATAATCAAAATCTTGGCGTTGATTCCTGTTTTGATGGTCACATCATGTTGTCTTGCACAACAACATTTTCTGATTTGTTTTAATCATGTAAATAATTGTATAAGTATTTTTGAATTTTATGATTGTATTCACTGAAGAAAGGCCCCGGCATGTGGTCCGAAAACTCTTATTAGTGAATGATAGCGTGGAGTACTCCAGGAGTGTATTTTTAAATTAAATAATGAAGTTGTCGAATTAAATAGAAAACATTACAAAATGCCTCCAGAGTGTAAGTCTGTTATCCTCAGTTTTTACTATTTTTGTAAAAACTAGTGTTTTGATATTTATCCAGAAGACGACTTTAGTGACAAACTAAGATTAAATTACATAGATACAAGCTTTTTTAGTATGCCGATCCATGTCAAGAATTTAACACCCAATTTGATATATATTTCAAATGCCACTAGTTAACTAAAGTCTTTGTTATCAGCTATAGTCAACTGAAAAGCTTTTGTGTAAAAATGCCTGTCTTTTCTCCTTTGTCATTGTACCTTTTCTTGTTAATTATATTGTATGCTGTTGGATTATTTTTCCAAACAGGATATGAGGTTAAGACGCTCCATGAGTACCCCTATTTATAAAGTGGGCACAGCTCGTCCCAGGATTCAGATGGGCAGTGCCAATATTAAATCAGGTATTGTACAAGTCTTTATAACATATGCATGTAGCCATACAAATATAACCTCTAAAATGATTATGTTTATCACTTGTATTACATTTTTGTATTGTTTAATTTTCGACAGTGACTTTTGAAAAATAACATTTTTGTTATAGTCAGGAAATGTTGAATGTTATAATTTTTTTTAAAATGACCTTATTAATGTCTGTTACAGAAGCTTTAGATGCTCGTTTGAGGTCAATGACTTTAGCTGGAATAAGAGAGGAAGGCCATGAGAAAGACAATACAGAGAGGGAAGTATCTGCTGATATACTCAGCTCATCAGTCCCTGTAGGGCCGTCTTTCCTTGAGGAACCCTGTACTCCGATCAGACCTGTTCAACCAACATATGCTGCCATTGTCAAACAGAATGGCCTCTCCAGTGAAAAAGTGGACAGTAAATTACGGAGTGCTGAAGACATGTCTGGTGGCTTTGAGGAGTATATAAAACGTTCACGAATGCCACGCACATTACCGACATATTCCCCACAACCTCATTCTGGTTCAGACTCTGATGAGGCTAATAGCTCGTCTCGATCAGGAAACCATAAAAACGGATCCTCCAGCTCCATACCCTCTGTTGTGAGGAGGCGTTCAAAAGCAGATAAGAAAATGCAAGTGATCCGAAATTCTGACAGTAAGTGTTACATGTTAAATACCTTCTTGTTAAAGGCTTTTAATTTGAACAGATTGACCTAGTCAAACACTGTTTGTCAAAGTGTAATGAAACAGGCCATAATTTTCTCTGAATTATTTGCACTACATTTCAATGCTTTATTTTGTAATCATCACTCTGGATGGGAATAAACTGTCTAAACATTGAGCAAATGCAGTTCTATGTTCAGAATTAGACTTTTTGTGTATCGTACAAGACAAAGTAATTGAACCACAGGCTATTTTATTTCATGTAATGTGCATTTTAAATTTGTTCTCCAAAATTATCATGGATGTTAGTCAATAAATAGCATTGTATACTTATACTATGGGCTCTCTGGCTAAGGGTATTTTGTTTGAAGTGTAGCAATGCTGTCTTTACTAGCACTGGAGGAAAATCAACTTTCCAACATTTTAGAAACTCCTCACACCTTGGTTGTGCTAATGTTGGAATACATAACCGTCATATAAATGAAATACCCTTTAGCATGGTGTAAAACACCAATCAATCTCATAACCCTGGAGCAGGTGTTTGGAGGGAGTTTCCTGTTGGCTTGGTGCCTTCAGAACTAAAGAGGAACGGGAAGCCATTTTGTTTTTGAAGTTTTTGTATTGTGCTGTGAGTGTCCTGTATTTGTCCCGTGATGTGGTTGTTTGTTGCCAGTGGTGTCTTGAGTGGTTTCCTTCACCCATTGGGCTGGCACGCCGGGATGTGCATGAAATAACCTTAAATATCAAAGATAATATGGTAATCTTGGCATGTACTCTTGTTTTAGTGTTGGGTCGTCGTTACACGGTACAGGGTATGGAGTTCAGACAGAGACCGTCCATGTTTATGTATGAGGAGATGTTTTCATCAAGTCACAGTGAATTCCGTCGATCCTATCATGACCCCCACACTCACAGTCCCGATGCAACAGATCTTGTCACAATGTACAGAGGCATGACAAAAGAGGTGGGTTTGGTGAAATAAATAGTGATCTGGGTACTTTAATGATGTAGATGGTGCTGGCCAATCTTACTGATTATTACTTTCAAAATGTTGTCAGACATTGTTATAACTATGTTCTGCAGGCCGTTAAACAAAATGCCCGCAGACATTGCTTAGTGGTAGCTTGGGCGCTTACGCCAAATTTGGAAAAAATGAGGCCTGTAAACCTAATGTAAATTCTGGAGAGCATTACAGGACAATTGCAATTTTTACTCACCATACCTTGCAAATGCAGATAAATCCTACATCTGAAATATATTTGTCTGATATCTGTCAGTAATGATCCTATGTTTTATTGGTGTTGGATTTTAAGGTGATTTTAACAATTTGATTGATATAGAGAAGCCTCTTAATATTTCTTTGTTATCTGCAAAATTTGTAATAATAGGAGAATTTTTTTCAGCAAAAACGCTGTTGTTCTGTTGGTCTGGCGCTCTCAGAGCTAAGAGACAACATGAAGCTGAATTGTTTGTATTTGTCCTATCATGTCTTTATTTGTTGCCAGTGGCAATCTGAGGGCTTCCTTCCACCATTAGACTGGTATGTGGTCATATGTGAAAAACCTTGCATTATTTTCATGAGTGTTCACATGGGTGGGTATGGGAGTGAGCTTTCTGCTGCCCAGTTACCCTCATAGTTAAGGGGTATCAAAGAAGCAGAACTGTTTGTGGTGTATTGTATTTAGCCATGTGATTGTGCCACTTTACTGTGTTTCTTCCCATTGGCAGCAAGGATGATTCACACCATCCTATGAGTGAAATAACTGTAAGACCAGTGTCAAACCCAAAACAAGGAAACTCTCAGTTCACAATATTGCTACCACAATGACATATTATGTCAGGAACCAGTTGTCAGATTTCAGATTTTGTTTATTGTTCTCTGGCCCAATTATTGGCATAGAGCATATATACAGACATTGTTACATGAGAAGATACAGAGCATAAATGGGGAACACAGGTATAATAGTTGAAAGCAGCACACTATACCTAAGCTAGTAGGCAACATTGCAGTTTAGAAATAACTTGTGCTAGGTTTCTAAGTACACAAGCATTTTTATTATTACATAGCTGCTGAATAGTCTGTGTAATTTTAATAAATGCATTAAATCAACTGTTGCAGCTTTTGTGCTTTGAGTTACTTGCTGTTTTGTTTTCTTTGGTACCATGTGGTCTATTTAAGAAAGCTGTCATAATTGTGTTTTTCAGGAGTTGATAAAGTTGGTAACCACATACAAAGCCCAACTGATTAGAAAGGATCAATACATTAAAGATCTGGAGGTGTATATTGATGATCTGTTAGTTCGGGTTATGGAGAACACCCCAAGGATTCTTAGTAAAAGGGACCCAAGATTTCACTGAGACATTTAACTTGTGAAGAGCACCTCTATGAACATATGTTAAGAGGGTCCTAGATGTCACTGAGACGTTTAACTTGTGAAGAGCATCTCTAGGAACATATGTTAAGATGCCCCTAGATTTCACTGAGACATTTAACTTGTGAAGAGCACCTCTACGAACATATGTTAAGAGGGTCCTAGATTTCACTGAGACGTTTAACTTGTGAAAAGCATCTCTACGAACATATGTTAAGATGCCCCTAAATTTCACTGAGACATTTAACTTGTGGAGAGCACCTTTAGGAACATATGTTAAGAGGGTCCTAGATTCCATAAAGCTGTTCAACCTCAACCTGAACAATCTCATGATTGTAAATTATGAGGATTCTAGATTTCATGGAGATTCTCCTGGATTTCGCTGAGTAATTCAACTGTTAAAGCCTTGTGAGATAAAGGACAAGATGTAAACCAACTTGTAAATCTGTCAGGACTCCGGTACCATGGAACAAAGGGTTCCGTTGTAAATGTTTGGTACAGAACTGTAAACTGTGTTTAAACTATAGTGACAAACTCAAGAGGTCTTCCAAACCAAGGGAGATTACTATGTTATCAGTCGTGATAACCTGTGGAAGAAACAGTTTTATACTTCACTGTTTATGTTAGTTATTTGGATAGGCCAATGCGAACAATTATTAAAAAAAATCCCCAACAGCTATGGACTGTTAAATGTTTTTCTTTGAATATTTGAAATATGGCATACCATGGCCGACTGGCTTGTCCATTATAAAGTAATATACAGTAGTTTTTTTTTTTCAACCAGCTTCCAGTTTTATTGGTTATTTTGTACATTTTTGTAGATTATTATCTATTTTTCAAAGGTTGTGGAGCATATCTGGCAGGATCACATAAGTATGCATGTGTTCGTTAATATCATTTGATACAAAGAAAATCCTTACAATGCCAATGATGAAAGACATTATATTCAGGGGTGGAAATATTTACAAATAATTTGTCAGACATTTTTTAGATTTTGTCCTGCAGGCCATTTAACACAATGCTAAATTCTGGGAAACTTTGTAGGACTATTTCAATTTTTACCAGGCATGTCCTGTAAATGTATATTAATTTCCATCCCCTGCATTTAAAGATTATATACATAAATAATATGTATCATTATCTTCAAAGATGACTGTGTCAACATTTAAATGTGTCTTCAGAATACAATCAGAGTGTAAGGATAGATGCTGATTAATCGTGCCATATAAAACACATGTACAGTTTCTTACAAATTCTATACTAGTAAGTTTATTACATTTGTAATATATATATTAATACAGTTTCTTTTATATTTTATGTACTATATCTTTTTACATAGCCACTAAATATTTTTTTTTTACTTTCATATTGACTTATTTTGAAAGATGATCAAAATTTTATCACAATATAGTGAAGTGAAGATAATGTTTTGTGTTTAGAGATCGATCAGTATAAACAGGCGTTAGTTCAGAACATGTTGGATTTTGTTTTGTGCAAATAACATTTTGAAATTCGTAGGTTTGATTCTTGTATGGGTCTTTGTCTACTTAATTTTCTTAACTAGCATCTGTATCATACATATCTCTGATAGTGATTTATCAGAATACTCAAATACTATTATAAATGCTTGGGCAAATGGATCAAAACTGCTGTTGGTTTTGTACATATAGGTCAAAAGGTCGGGAAAAACAAATATGATGACCGTGTCACTATTTGACTATGCATAATTTGTTGAAAAATCGGATATTAATTACATTTGTTAAAATATATTTTGATAGATATCTACATTTACAAAAATCACTATGCACATTGAAAATGTTTTCAATTTTGGTTGTGTTTGATGCTCTCTGAGCTAATATGCAACAGGAACCTAATCTACTCTGTGATGTTTTCACATTGCGTCATGGTGTCATGACTCATGGGTGATTCCTTCACCCATTGGGCTAGTCAGTCTTATGAGTGACATAGGTGTAAGTATGGCATTAAAGCCGAATCAATGAATCAATCAATTGTTTCGTTCTATGTATAATGCATATAAAAAGTGACCGGTTAACATGAATGTTTTACTAAAAATCAAAATCAAATATCTTAGTTTGGCATGTTCCCTCGAACAATCTGAACAGCATTTATCTCCATTGAATCCATGCTTGTCATTTTTATGTGAAATTTAATTTTAATTACAGTAGACACAATTAATTTTTAATATATCAGTCATAATGTACTTTATGTTTGAGGGTCTAGTTTGACTCTGCTGGCATACCTTCAATGTAATGTACATTATCAGTCTTAAATTCTTGTTGATCTGCCATTTCCTTGTGATATGTATTTTGCATAATATCATCCCCTGAACAATCATCAGAGGTGACTTGTGTAATCTTCCCAACATTCCTTCTCTCAACATGCCTGTCACAAGTCTTTGTTGCTAATAAAATAGTACACTATTGCTTGGGAGAGAAATAATCGACACCAGAAAGTTTGTAAAGAGTGGTCTCCCCTAGATATGTAGCTCTACGAGGTACATTAAAATTATGCAGAATTTATTCATATGAAAGATTATTGCAGAAATTTTATCAGCCAGATGTTAAATGGTTTTGGTTTTTTGTTGTTGACTGAGAATAGATGTTCAAAAGCTCTTGGAATAACTGAGTAAATTTGACAATATACTACGGTATCCACCATAAAGGTAACAAAGTTATATTTTCTTTCAGAACAGCTACCCAGCCAACTTTAAAGATGGTTACGACACAAACATAATAAATTGTAAAGGGTTGCAAGGCAATACCAGTTTATTAACTTTTAAGACCTATTTGTAATACCTATTAAATTAATCCCTATTAAATTAATCAATCAATCCGCATCTTTCTGTGGCAGAAGTTGGGAGAATCAACTTTAGAATTTTTTGAGGACTTTTGACTTGTACATCACCCTTTATTTTTCATATATAGAATGACTTTGGAAGAAGCATCAGCAAACATGCATAGGTAGCCATAAACCTTTGAGAAGCAAAACCTTTTGGTTGGTTCTATTTTACAGTGATTAATTTGTAATTTTTCTCATATTTGATAAATCATGAACCAGGTGTTGACTAAGAACTTGGCACATGTCTTTTTTGTTGTATTGTATTGTATACAAAACTTTGAGCCATAGTTGTTATGGTGTTCAGCCCTTGATATCAAAACATTTACATGCATTTCCTTAAGATTCTGTCCAATTATCCCAATGTGGTTAGAAAAGCCTTGTTGCAAGACCATTTTATTCAATTTGAGGTTAAAGAAAAGAATACTTGATAGGTGTAATACCTCTATAATTGGAGCATCTATTTATGCATACATTTGTTCAGATTGGTTCTTCTGAATTTATAAATTTAGGGGGTGGTTGGAGGGAGCTTCTCATGTTGCCCTGGTGCTCTCAGAGCTAAAGTGAAATACCCTTGAGTAAGAGGTTAAACACCAATTAAACACACAATAGATTTTTTTTTACAAAATAAACTGTTGAGTACTATAGTGTGATATGATATTGTTTGATACTGTAAATAATAATTAAAAATCCATACATTTAGCAGTTTAAGATCTGAAATACAGGAAATTGTTTTATTTCCGTCCATGATACATTTTTCCTGTTCATAATTGTATCCTGTACTTAATATATGTTAAATTGCTTTTTAAGCTATAAACCAAGTATACTTCGTCATATGAATCCATATGGATACGCTCAAAATAAAAACTGTTTTCTTCATGATTGAACATTTGTTAATAAACATAATTTGTTTTGTCCACCTAGTTTAAGTAATGCAGATCATGAGGTGTAAAAAATCTTGCCTTCGACATATCATAAAATATTCTTTTTAGTCTAATAAAATTGCGTTAAATAACAATAAAGTATTTCGCTTTGTTGATGTTTGGTTTTCTCTACATTATATTCTAGTCCGAAAATCAGAATCCGACCTTTGTACAGTTTTGAATATTTTAGGTTATACAGCATGATTCCCACTTGCTGGTGATATAAGTTGGCTTTATTGAAAGTCACTTGAAGGGATGTTGCATGGTGGTCTGCCTATCGTCAGTCTGTCTGGCTGTAAACCTATATTCAGATAATCCTTTTGACATGATGAACAATTTTGTTGAATTTGTGGGTTTTGGACAGCTTCCCGTGTAGTAGTGTGTGGATTTCGAAGTCTGTCAATGAAACCATTTATTTTCTCATTCATTTTAAAACAATTTGCGACTGTTAGCCTGAAACCTGTTAATCTAGAGCCAACTAGCAGCGCCACATGGCGGAAAATTGGCTATACCGTGCCAAGGCTGAAGCTAGGTATTAAAAAAGGTCATGTGACTACGGCTTTAAACCCCAATCAATTCTTTCAGACCATTTTCTTTCTAAATATCTGGTTATCAAATGCCCCTATAGCTATGCTCTAGGAGTCTTCATAACCTTTTGATTTAAGCGAACTCTACCACATTATCCCAATTAATCTTCCAATATATAAATATTGGATTAACCTTGATTTAAACCATATTCTCCCCTGAACACTTATGGGTTAAATCGATTCTAAAAACGCCATTTCGACGTCCATATTTGCGTTTATTTCAATAATGGTAATTTTGTTACATCAGATTTTGATCGATTTAAAATGTATCCCCGCGGTTAGCTCTAGATTTGAAACGCTTCTCTTTCTCATATAATTTACTTAGAACGGGAGTGAATGTTTTATGTACATGTAGTGAGCGTACCCGTGAATATTGAATACAGAGCCAAGATTATTTTAATGCGAGAAATATTTTTTGTGATTCAGAGGCCGGCTTTATTCTAAAAGTTTTCGTACATTACAATGCATACAGTTCAAAGAGATATACGTTATCACATCTAACGCCCTTAAAGCAGCGGTTTTTTAAAATATATAATCTGATAATAGCCGTTTTTGATTTTTGTACTGTTCCCCCTAGCACAATGAATAGGGCTAATTCCTCCGTCTTAGCCGTACGTCCCGCCTAAATAAACCCATGGTGAAAGTTGGAAATCGATAGGCCGCTATGGCCGGCCTCAAAAAAACTATTTCTGATTATTCTCTGATTTTTTCTAGATGCACTGAAATCACTGGTTAGTATTTTACCTACTTGCAATATTTTTTTTGCGACGTTTTTCAATCTTATTATTGCAAAGGGAGATAACTTATACGTGTCAACTCGGGCGGGAGAAAGGAGTTAGATTATTGCGATTTTTCTATCCCCCAAAAAATCAGAGAAAAATCGGATTTATGCTTTGAGAAGCAGACCATGGCGGCCTATCGATTTCCAACTTTCGCCATGGGTTTAGATAGGCTTAAGCTAGC
>JARFOD010085422.1:0-18761 GCA_031763545.1 Mopalia muscosa | reverse complement strand
TGAATCAGACAAAAACTGTAGGAGGAGATGCGTTGACAAGCCCTCACTATCAATATATCTCTATATTATGAAAAAGGCAATAACTCTAGAAATAATTAAAACAGCGCAAACCCCAATAGGAGATGCACATCCCCCCATGGTTACCAGAATGCCCACCTAGTTTCAAGTGAATCGGATACAAACTGTAGGAGGAGATGTGTTGACAAGAATATGATTCCGGACAGACAGACAACCTTGTAAAAACCACCCCAGCGATTGCCGGAGCCACATCGTGTAACTCACTCATATACCTTTAGGTCAACAGAGAGACTAGATCTGTGAACGGTACATCAAATTAGGTTTTAGTTAGCACACATGTCAAGGACTAAGCTTAGGAAGCTTGCACCAAATACCCGTTGTCCCATAAAAGCGGCCGTGGTTTAGTGGTTGCACATACTGGTCTTATTAGTCTTAAATATGGACCAAAGGCATACAGAGTTGATGTAACCTTACTTAATGTTTTAATATGATGCCTTTTAAATCTGGATTTAATTTGGTGATTTACAGAGATTATCCCTCATGGGCTGTTGATTTATTAAAGATTACATATAGAAAAGTTATTAGTAATATTTTTGTTGTATTTAAAAATATAAAAATAAAATAATGACGTTACTTTTATCGCTATCATATAGTACATGTAGAACAAAACTTCAAGATACCCGTCATGTTAGCGATACCTGGTAACAACTCATTATCTTATTCCCTTACTCCATACATGGAACTGTTGCAATGTTTAAATATTAGGAGTGAATCTGAGCAGAAGGAGTTTGTATCTTATAGGTTTATGGTAATGTATATGATGGTCCAACCATCTGTCATGTTACAGTGATTGCGCTCGCCCTCTAATCAAATGGCTTGAGCTTTACACTTTTTGTCCTTAAATCAGTTTGACAAGCAGACGATGTGATTACAACACAACATTGTGTAGTTTATCATGAATTCAAAAACCATTAAATTAAGCTCAAAATGAGTGATGAAAGTGGATTAAAACGGCTTCTATTACATAAATTTTCATCTGTGACAAAAGTTGGAGATACAGAAAAAGTTGTCCAGCATTTAGATATACTCTTCGAGCCGTGGAGGTTTTTTATTAATCGTATCATGAATTACATTTTAATTTGAAAACAATCATTAGAAGATATCTGTATTAAGTCCCATGGCGAGTAATATTGACTTATTTAGCCAAACCTGTCACTGTAATAATTACAATAGTCTGCAAATAGGAACAAAGGTCCTACTTGTTGATTTGAGTGGTACAATTATGTTCAAATATAACTGAGGCTTGACAGATGACTGTCAGATTTTGTTAAAGGCCCTGAATGGTAAGTGCTTTTTTCAGCATCAATATTGTTTAAAATTAGTAGGCAAGTGAATTTTGACCAGAGTAACATCATTTTTTGATGTATGGGTGGTTGGTGTTTGTACATAAAAACTAATTTGGTAAAGAACAAATGGCCAAGACTTAAAACACAAGTTTTGTTTGTTGGTTGGTTTAATAGCTTTTGTTGTTGTTTTTTATTTATTTATTGGAGGCCAATGTTTTTAAAATCCAATTAAGTATTCTCTTATAATTCTTTAAGTGAAGTACAATTTGGATATGTTTTAACAAATATATATATACATACACACTAAGGGAGGCAAATCAAATTCTCGCAAAAATAGTTACTATGTCAGAGTTACTCCCCTTGTATTTCTATACATTTTCTAAATGGTATTGTCAGGTACACATATCATTTGTCAGTTATTTAGACAGATCTGAGACAGCAAATTAATAATAAAATCCTTACTTTATCCATTAAAGTTGTTGTGAAGAAATATATTTATTATTTATGGACTATAAAATCCACCCCCTGAATTTGATTTGATAATATTTGATTTGATAAATTACTAACATAAATAAAAAATACTGCCAAAACAGCCAGCCTGTTTGCAAATGAAAAACAGCTTGCCTGTTTGCCAATGAAAGGGAACGCATTTATTTTGCTTTCAAGGTATAAATATAAAATAATTTAATATAAAGCTTGTAAGAGTAATAAATATGCGTACAGTGAACTGAGCTGACAATATCCCTCTCATTTCACCTCGTGTGATATTAACCCAAAATTCAGAATGATCTGGCCTATCAATGTAGAGTAATGGTGTTTTGACACAAATTCACTTTAAAAGCCCATTAAAGTTATTAATATGCAAATAATGAGCTGAACAAAACAAATTGTAAACCATTTCCTCTAAAACAGTATCATCATAATTACTATGACGTAAGTTCAATAATCTCTTCTGTTCCAGTCGGCAAACTGTGTATAAAATTTCAGAGACATTCCCTCACTATATTTTCTTATAGAAGCTTTTTGCATGCCCGACGTTGACGCAAGGGGTATGATATCAGCTGACCTAACTTCAAACATACAAGCTTAAAATTATAGAAACTGTCATCTTGCTTCAAGTTAGCAATTTCACACAGTCACCGAGTCTTTAGAATAAAGTTTTGTATTTTGTTTGGTTGATTGGGGTGAAACCTTAGTACATTGTATATGACATCTGATTGTCCACTTTTACTGTCAATAGGGTGACAGTAAAACCTCAGCAAAATCACCTGCAGATGTCTGACGTCACCTTGTGTACTCCAGGTTTACTGGAGACGAGTCAATGGGAGCATTACACTGAGACAGAATCAGTAGGTGAGATGCTAAATATGGAGCTCAATTATATGGCTGTAGTTGTAGAATATTTTGGGTTATTTTAAACACAGAGCACAGAATGGATTTTACAAGACCCTAGAGCACCAAGAGAAACCTATAGAAGAAGTATTTTTTTGAAAAGAGGGCAGTGTGGTCTATTCTTAACTTAATTTCCAAAACTGAAACAATTCACTTCAAGACATAAATATAATACTACATTTACTTTCAGATATATACAACTCCATTTCTATCTTATAAAGTACAAAGAAACTTACACAAACATGGTACTTTCACAAGACAGATTACAAAAAAAATAATTTATGTCAGACAAGGTATAATACAACCTTACGACCCATGACAGTTGTATAAATGTATCCAACTTAGCTCATAGCCCGCCAGGATCCCGGCAAACCATCTCAGACAAGTCACATGATGTAAATAAAGTAACTCACTACACTGGATGGTGTTCTATTAGCCTGTAGAGCAGCCGTCTGTGTGGAGATTTCTCGCTTACATAAAGATTTCTCAATATCTTCTCTTACTTCTGTGTTCTGTTTTAATGTCTACAACATAAATGCAGACATAATTTACAAGCTTATACTATATGAGACAACATTGACATGAACAGCAAAAACAAACTTAAAAAAAATTATTTGTGAAAAGCAAAAAAACACAACATACATGTTATAAAAAAAGATATTTGTGGAGAAGATGTTAGTGAAGGGGCTATGTGATGATCCTGTCAGAAATGTGGAGTCTAAGAAAAGCCATTAAATTGATTTATTATCCAACAAGACTGGAAGAAACAGGATTAAAGGGAGGTCACCAGGGAACAAGCAACTGCCAGACGCTAAACACCAAATAAATGACTTCATGGTAACAGCTAATTGTGCACCAATCTAAATCAAGATTGCCAAATGCCGCAGTTTTTTCTGTTTGACACTTAAATGTTTTTATCTCTTTTTTTTAATGTTCTGTTAGTATTTTTTTGTTGTCCTTACAGAATCACAAAGATTCAAAGATTAATTACACTGATCGATAGTTGTATAGAGTATCTCGTCAAAAGGAATTTCTCTCTCTTGTATTCAACGTGTAGTATTATGGATTGAGGCATCATACAGTTCTTTATGCTACTTTATCAATATGCCAGACCATTAAACCACCTTGCACCACTCTGTCAAACCACCTTGCACCAGTCTGTCAAGCCGCAAGAAACCCAGGAGGGAAATTAGCAGCACTACAAAAAATCCAATTCATGGTTCCGCTCAGGTAACACTTAGAGCACCAAGGCAATATTAACTTCCTGGAAACGGCCCATTATTACGATATGAAAATTGTGAATCGACTAGCTGTGACGAGCAAGAAAATGATGGATTAATGGATTGATTTGTGTTTACGTCACCCTGCTTAAGGGCATTTCACTCATGTAATTGGGTGTACCGTTTATGTCACCCTGCTTACGGGCATCTCACTCATGTAATTGGGTCTACTTCCCAAGAGTGAATAGCACAATAACCATAATGTGAAGTGTTAGATATAAATGCTCAGTTCCTACATAGGTAACCGTACAAGTAACCTTTAACTATACTGTCTTTAGCCCAAGGGTAGAAATGGGTGAAGAGAATGAAATCTTGTGGAATGTGGTTTGTCATATTAAAAAAAACACTCGTTTTTAAAGAGTATAATAAACATGCATTCATATCTGTACATTTGTAAATGAAATAACCCATAGAAGCTTAATAAAGAGAATGTCAGAAGGATATTATTTTATATTTTCACAGGGCCCAGTTGTTTGGAATCAGTCTCTAACACCAGATTAAGTTACTAACAGCGGATTAGAGATGGATCTTCAAAACTGTGTCAAGTCATCTAATAGTCAATTAGAGATAGACATTCTACAGAGACTGGCTCATCTAATAGTCAATTAGAGATGGACATTCTACAGGGCATAATATGCTTTAATAGCGCAGAAGTATACCTTCAACAGGGACTGGTGTCATTTAATAGTCAATTGGAGATAGACATTCTACAGGGCATAATATGCTTTAATAGCAGAGAAGATAGACCTTCAACAGGGACGGGGGTCATCTAATAGTCAATTAGAGATAGACATTCTACAGGGCATAATATACTTTAATAGCAGAGAAGATAGACCTTCAACAGGGGCTGCCGCTAGCTCATCTAATAGCCAATAAGAGATAGACCTTCTACAGGGCATAATACATGTATGCTTTAATAGCAGAGAAGATAGACCTTCAACAGGGACAGTGGGGTCATCTAATAGCCAATAAGAGATAGACCTTCTACAGGGCATAATATGCTTTAATAGCAGGGAAGATAGACCCTCAACAGGGACTGGGTCGTCTAATAGTAAATTAGAGATAAACTTTCCACATGTAGCAACGCCATCTTACAGTGAATTAAATTTACCAGGGCTTTGAGTAAACTAGCCGGTGAATACATGACCAGCCAGGTGTCAATGAAAGAAACTTTCAAAGTGACAAGTAATTTAATAACTTGTTATAAATAGCCTCTGATCCTAATCCCCATCAAAAACAAATTTATGTGAAAATACACTTTGTTGGCATTGTGTTGCTTAAGTATTGAGACTCTCAGAATTGCCTCTTTAAATAGAGAGAATGACAAGAAGCTATTAAACGATTGAGCTCTTTATTTCTGTCCTGCATGTCTTAATGGCCTGGCTTTGACAAGACCTCATTTCCTTCCCTGTCAGCATCTTTAGCAATCGCTGCAGTCGCGTAATAGTTTGAGTCATGTGGTCAGTGATAACTGAATAGGGGGAGATGCGTTAATTCACACACTAACATTATTAAAGCTGTCCTGGCGCCAGATCATGTCACCAGACAGCTCTTACAATAACCAAACCTACCCCCTTGTAACTCTAACAATGGTACTATTAACCAAGGCAGAATCTGACATAAGGCTAATATCGCAACATGTGAAATGTTACAGTAACAAAATTACAGAATTTTATGTTCCTAAATTTAATATACATCATGCATTTTTCAAATAGTTAATCCAAGAAATCTATTGGAAATACATCAAAAGACAGCAGAAACGTGTGACCGTGAATGTTGCGTTATTTCTGTCCCATGAAGTGACCAAAGAAAAGTTGAACTCGATAGAAAAGAAAACGGATGCAGAGAATAGAGAACATATTTTAGATATGTAGATTAAGCTCTGTGACAGTTTCCTTTTCTTCTGGGAATGATAAAAACTTTCATTTCCACATTCAAAAAAGTTTCTTTCTCTCTTTTTAAACTTTACTTGTCATCTTTAAAATATAAATAAGACTAAATTTGGCATAACATTGTAAAGTATATATGGTAACGAGTTAACAGACTTACTTTAAAGTATTTATAATATATTGAGGAGGGGAGAAGGGTATAAGATGTAAGATCTGCAGGACATGTAAGAATTCAGGAGAAGTGATAAATCTGTCACGGTAGGGTGATGGATACTCAGGTTAGCTGTGGTGGATCACACCGAGGCCTCGGGGCTATCCCGTATTAATCTCAGATCAATACACCCAGATTACTCATCATTCAATCTTCATTCAACTGAGGAAAAATTCCGATGTAGGACGCTTTTTGCCGTAAATTCCGACAGAGTTCAATTCCAGCCTCTTGAATTGCTGATCAGTGCTGGTTATTTTGATGTCGCCAGGAGAGTACCATATTAATGAACAACCCAGCCAGCTTAATGTACTCTCCCTGGACACAAAGTCTTAAGAAGGGGATAACATTAGTGGCTTGCCCTGGACATTTTGACATGACAAACCATGCACATTAAAACAGCATGCACCCAGTCCTATTCCTTCTCATCCTTTTGCAGCCAGCGACATAAAGGTCAATGCTTTGTTGATCTGCCTTGACCTTTTTTAGATTTACTGTAATCAGTGACCTTTCGAATTCTACGTTACGGTTAATAGCAGTTATATATATTGACCATATACCTAAACTCTAAAAAAAAAAAATGAGATAAAACATTCAGGCGATCAAAAATTGGTCTTCTGTTAATAATAAGTTATTTTATAATTTCAACCTGAAATATTTGTTCTCCCCCCTTCTACTAAAATCTGGACTTGTTTAATCTTATGAAATAAAAGAACTATGACAAAATAACTAAACACCTTTTATAAAGGTAAACTGAAATAATATTGTATAATATTATTTTAAAGTATTCCTATGGTAATATTCTACATTTTATCTCTTTAAATGTGTGTCTATTGTTCGAGTTTAAACATTCTGTTTATGTGTGATGGTAAAGCACATAAAAAGAAAATAAAAGAAATTAATAAAAACAATAAACAAGGCTCCCTTATAAAGCATAATCAATTTTAAACTAAACATTCTGTGTACCTGTAGTTTAGCTAGTGGGATGATGTCGCAGTTCAGTGGGCGGTGCCAAACAGTTTTCTGACTTGTGGCGTTGTAATAATAAAACCTGGATGTTTTTGGATCAAACAGTTCCCACCATTGGTTGTCATCTGTCTTCTTACTGTAAACATAATAAGAAACAAACATTAACTGATGATACATGGGTGTAATATTAATACTCTCTAGACCACAGCTGGCCTAATCTTGTACGACAAACAGTTTCTAACAGTACAAAGCATGCTTCACGCGACTTCACTGAAAAACAAATACATGTTCAATCATGATTGATCTATAGAAAAGCTTTGGCTACTTGTATAACATAGTTACACCTGAAATACAAAATGAGAAGCCCAGTTATCAATTAAACATTTGTAAGTCAAACTTATATCATATATGTCACACCTTAAAGACCTCAAATTCTGCTGTTTAGGGACTTATTCTTATAATCAACAGAATGTGGACAAAGAAGATGGTCAGTGTCAGAATACTGTTATTTGCTCAGGTTTTACTGGTTAGTTTGATATGTTTCTGACATGGTCAGGGGTCAGTTTTCTAGTGGTCTTTTTTTAGATCTACATATTAACATTTCTGTCATATAAAGTGGTCAGTAGACTCAGTACACTCCGTTTGATGTGTTATATACTCTACAAGTCACCAGAACTTTTAAGTATTCAGGTATACAAAAAAATATTGATTTCAACAACACATGATACAACGTATTCCACATGTATTGATATGTACAACAACGAGCTCGACCAATTCAGGACAAATGTACCATTAATAAATTTGATATTTGGATTGATTTTTTTATAACAAGATTTAATAACATAAAAAATGACATTAAGTTACTTCAGAAATGCAGCAGGCATGGGAGAGTTAAACCTGAGGAAAGTAGAAACTGGCTGAAGTTATCACCAGTGACAGTGATGGTTAGATGAGGCTTGAGTTGAATTTCATGCATCAGTGACGAGGTTTCATGAGGCGCTACCTCCTCTCATGATTCGATGCCTCTAACTTTCTTATCACATAAATCAACTTTCTACTGCATGATCTTACGCTAGCTGTATGACAACACATTAGAGAGCATAACCACAATTGATATTAGTAGTTGTTTTTTTTTTATAGATTTTATTATTGAAACCTTAATGGCTGAGTTTGTAGCATTAAGACAGGGGAGAGCTAGAGCTGGTCACAGCTTGGGAGGAAAACTCAATTTGACTGGACACAACCGGTGCAAATTAAACATGGGTCATCAGATAAAGTGGCTTTAACTCTGTGGTGCGGAAAAAAGGGCACATGAGGGAATTGAGAGTAGGAAACATTGGCTGCCCTGCTTCATTCAGCCAATAATAGCTATAGCATAGCCAGCTCATTCACCAGCTTGTGTTTGCTCAGTTGTAAATTGGTGGCTTTATGTCCACAATAGAGCAGTCTTTATTACTGAACGAACTGACCAGCTGCCAGCCCATTCCTCACTGGATGCTCTCCACTCAAAGTGAAAATGACCACTCAAATATTGAAAAGAGAATACCTTAATGGAAAGGTTTCATTCAGCACAGGGACATACTGCTGAGACAGGAGAAATGTCCGGAGAAACATATATTTGTGTATTTTTCTACTTTGGGAAAAAATGTATCATGTTTTACTCTGAATTATTCACAAAATGATTGATTGACAGATTGATATAGAAAGCCCACTCAAAAGTTTGTTCCATTGGGGTTTAACGTCATACTCAAGGGTATTTCACTGTTCCTTGACTTATAACGGTGGAAAACCGAGAGGAAACCTCGTAAAAACCAACCCCAAGATTGCTGGAGCAACACTCTGTGACTCACTCATTTAACTGATGGTCAACAGACAGACTCGATCCCATGAATGGTAAATTGGAGATTGATTAGGAAGTGCACACGCTACCATTAAGCCACGGCCGCAGACCAAGGGTATTTCAATTACATGACTGGTCTACTAAGTACTTCCAAAGGGATTAAATTATTGGTATATTTTATACTATACCAAGATAACAGCATAGAAGTATTCCAACCATACTGCTCTTTAATATACCCGAAGTCTATAAGGGACTTAATCCTGTGGTACATGCAACTCAAAGGCAGATCAGTAGGCTAAAAGGCCAACCACTACAACACAACACAAGTACATGCAAATACATACGGTTTTAGTTTTTTTGAAATTCAATCTTTCTCTTTTATATTTGTGAAGCAGTGAGTCTTACACAAAGATTCAGTATCACTCATGTGAGTTATTGAGAGACTGTATCACTCATGTGAGTTATTGAGAGACTGTATCACTCATGTGAGTTATTGAGAGACTGTATCACTCATGCGAGTTATTGAGAGACTGTATCACTCATGTGAGTTATTGAGGGACTGTATCACTCATGTGAGTTATTGAGAGACTATATCACTCATGTGAGTTATTGAGAGACTGAGTGTTAATCTGGCAATACTTCATGGCATAACCTTGTTAAATTAATTAAAAGACAGTAAATGGGACAAGAATGAGGATAGATTTTTATCAAGGTTTTTCTCTAAAGAAAAACGAAACCAAGGTTAAATAGTCTGTGGGATAATAGTGTAAGCTGGTGAGGAAATCAATGTTCCCAGGCATCTATTTCCAGATATCTGCCCCCGTAATCTACAGTAATTGGGTTATGTCCTCAGTTAGGTCTGATAGTTCCCCAAATCGACTCCACATTTTTGGAACTTAACCAAAACTGAATTAACGTCACTTAATGTTGCTGAGAGAAAAAATTGTTTAGAGATATGACAGCTACAATAATTTACCAATTAAGACAACGTTGTTACTTTGATGAACTATATATCTAATAAAATCATCAATAAGCTATTAATTGGCATCAGTGTTAGTTAAGCTAACCATCAATCGGTCATGAAATCTGTAAGTTAGCACAAGTATATAACACTCTCTGATACACTGGCACAATGCCAAGCTTGTGAGGAAGTGGCCAGAACTATATACTGATTGTGAGGAAATTACAAAATCGATCCAGCCAAATCACATCCTCCACAGAGACTGCTGACCACTACTAAACTTGACCCAATTAAACATATAGAGTTATGTCAATTTTAACTTTCTGACCTTAGTATTCAGGTGGTATAAACCCAATTTTTGATGATCATATATGTTTTAAACTTTAACGTAGATGTAAATATTATGTTAAAGGCTGGATTGTTTGTTTGTTTGACTGGTGTTTAACGTCATACTCAAGGGTATTTCCCTTAAAAGTGAAATACCCTTGAGTATGACGTTAAACACCAGTCAAACAAACAGACAATGGCACGACGGACACAAATACAGAACATCATAAACAAATCTGCTACCCTTTAGCTCTGCGAACACCAGGGCAACAGAAAGCAACCCCTTTTCTCGCCTCTTACGATCGACGGAGGAAGCCAAGGGAGTATTCTGCAGGGCCATGGCCCACCTGCTCCCTCGAGGGCCAGTTAAATTTGACTTTAATGTCAACAACAAATAGAAGGAATGCATAATTAGTGTTTCAAGCCATGCTTAAGGGTACTTCTCCTTAATGATGGTGATGTGCTCAAACAGAAAAAAAGACAACTAATTAATGTGAGGAACTTTGCTTTCATGGCAAATTAATGTTCATCAAGTGGCTAAGTGAAAACAGCACAACTTTACTGGAAACATACTGCCTTTGACAGACGACACAAAGAATTTTAAATCCTAAGCCACCACAACGAAGCGACCTTGTGTAGCCACTTAGATGACAGAGTAGCAGAACACCGAAGGACTCACCAACCACCTATCCCATATATAATTTAGGGAAATGTAATAAAGACTAAACATGAATCTCATGTAGAATGTTTATCTCAAAGTAATTCCAGTGAGAACAGCTTCACATACTTGATAACATTCTTGTGGCTCTCCTCAAAGAAACTCTTTATACAAATAAATAAATACAATAGTAAAACAAATAGGGGAAACTTAGTCTGAACTTGACCTTTCATCTGAGAACATCCTGAGATGAGCAGACAGACAAAATGGTACTCAGCTTTATCTTCACTTATTGTCTAATCGACCCGAAGTCTAGACACATTTAACTAGCAATCTTCTAGCAGGAGCTGGAGCACCTTAAGCCCAGGTGTCATTATCAGGCCCCCTCACACAGACACTACTCAAAGTGGACAGTAGATTTATTGACCAGTCCTACAGCTTCTTCTCCTTAACAGAACAGTATCAGCCACAAGATAACTGTCTCCAAGGGCAAGTTACCATGGTTACTAGAACTTACTGCTTGTCAATCAGTACCTCTATACTACTACCTGACCACCATACAGTGATTTGCCTGTCTGGTAATAACTTTAGAGCCCAAAGGAAACCAATAAACTTCCATCTACTTCAATCTATTCATTATATACAAAATATTTAAAACACTACAAAATGAAATCCTGGCTAAAAGAAGTAGAACCATGTCTTAGCTTTTCTGTTTTATACTGCTTTATATAGGATTGATTGATTGATTGATTGATCCATGTTTTATGACATGCTTAATGGTACATATATATTTCACGTGTTTGAGGGCTGTATATGTTAACAATAACTGATACCAAGCACAACCATTAGCTGTGAAGTGTTTTGATACTGCTGGAAAGTTAATATTCCTCTAGTGCTTAGAAAAGACAGCATTGCTACTGTGCAAACAAACTTCCCTTAGTCAGAGGGATCTCTTATATAGGAAGTAGTTTAAATCTGTGAATTAGTAATGTTTATCATACAATAATCCAAGGGCTTAGGCTTAGGGTGACCACCCATCCAAATGGGCACCCTGGAGTGAAGAATTGCCTCTTTTCATTCAAATATCTGGTGTTCCAGGCAGAAAAATCTCAAGACTGTTTCTCGAATCCTGAACTGACCACCAATAACAAAAAACTTCAACTGTGATTTAATGGGCCTACTCCACCCACCCTTTTTCTAAATCTTTTTTTTTCTTCTTCATATTAGCCAGTTTAATGGGTCCTGTTTAGTTTGGACCATATTCCTGACTTGAGAATGGCTATACAATGACTTGTGTTAAGAATGACACGCTATTATTCACTCTTTAGTGGAAGTACACACCAAGTGTTTGTAGCTTTCTCTCACGTATTTACCATAATTCTAAACCTGACTTCTCCAACAACAGTGCTCTAGCAATAAACATGGAGTAAGAAACCAGATGGTCGAGTTCTAATGGACTGATCAGTTAGATAGAGCAATCCCATCAAACCACTGAACAGAAAGCAACCTGTTCCCTTGATATTAAAACTAATTATAACCTGGCTTCAACAGATAGTCAGGTTTTGGATCAACAACCAACACAAGATATACATGTGCTAAACCAAAATAAAAACATCACGGACCCTGGAGTATTTAGGAGGGAGCAAGTACACACTGCAGATAAGATTTCATTTTTAGTTTTTTTTTAGTTTTTTTGCGCAGTTATATTTGTTTTCAATATTTCAGAGAAACTGCCCTTCTACTGTGTTATAGCCATATGGCGGCCAACAGGTGGAGAAAACAATCAGAAGAATTAGCAGATAGCATGTTCAGGGGCCTACAATGAAGATTAGAGTTTGAAACAAGATAAAGCAATTTGGTTGTGTTTATGTTGAATGTGTTTTGTCCACTTAATGTCTAGCAAACTAATAAAGACTTCAGTGTTTAAAATTGTATGTGGTGGACTATTTTTAACCAGTCATGTTTATTTAAAACAGTTTACTTGATCTCATTTAATGGTTTAAGATTGATGTATCAGATTTCTATCCTACGCCCTGATAAATTGGACATTGAGTACTTTTTTAAACAGCTCATAAATAAAACAATCGCTATGACAAAACACAAGAAGTATAAACCATTTATATGTATATAAGAGACTTGGTTCACCATTTCCATTATACAAAATTAATGCCCAAACTACCGGTAGCAAATTGCAGCACGGCTTGTACAACAACCCAATAAAGTTTAATCACACTGATTAAGCTCTACTAGATAAAATTTCTTGCCTCGATACCCAGGTAATTAAGACATCGAATGAAGATTGTGATTCACAATCACTTCAATAAATCTCCCACAAATTGGTGCATGTAATTTACTTAAAGTTTTTCATCAAACATGGAGATGAAGCATTAACCATCAAATCTGTAATTTAGATAACCATACACAATTTTAAAAAAGTAAAAAAATAAGCAAGTGCTTGTTTCATACAAGTATGACACAATGACTACCAGAAACCAATATATGGAAGCTAAAACTGTAACCCAAGGACCACTAGGTTTAGAAGAGCTAATTTCTGAGGCTTTTAGTGGTGTAGTGCTATATGCTGATGTTAACACGAAATAAAACCACTTAGACTTCTACAACAGCCTCTACCATAAACTAAGACTGCAGACTACCTATGTTTGCATTCATTATTAGTGAAACAAATAAACAAATGTTTGAAGTTTGTACCTGGAAATTCTATGAAAACTGACAATCCAAGTACCAGACCAAAGAGACTATCTTTGTTTATTTGCAGCAAGAGCCTCTTTATTTGGTTTCTGAATTACAGCACAACTTGATAATGAATGAAAAATGTAATAAAAGAAGACAATGTGGGTTTTGACTCTGAAAACATTCCAAGAAATTTTCACACTACTCAGTCTCAGTGAAATACACATATAGAAAGATTAGAGCAGTGACTTCAAACATTGTGGCTACAAAAACAAAACATCAATCTATGTGTTGGAAACTTTTAATCATTTTTCTCACTGATTTCCAAACTATCCCTCAATAATTCAGGTTACTCAACTGTAAGTTTACCTAATCTATATTTTGCAAACTTTTGTTTACAATAAAGACAATGGCATGTACTATGACATTTTTATCTAACCATTGTATGTGCTCACAATTATGTGACTGAGTTTAGGTTACCATCTAATTCAAATCTTTGTGAAACATAGCAGGAGTTTCTGTGGAATTCTTCACCTGTGATAAATATAGCAGGAGTTTCTGTGGAATTCTTCACATGTGATAAACATAGCAGGAGTTTCTGTGGAATTCTTCACCTATGATAAACATAGCAGGAGTTTCTGTGGAATTCTTAACCTATGATAAACATAACAGGAGTTTCGGTGGAATTCTTCACCTATGATAAACATAGAAGGAGTTTCTGTGGAATTCTTCACCTATGATAAACATAGCAGGAGTTTCTGTGGAATTCTTCACCTATGATAAACATAGAAAGAGTTTCTGTGGAATTCTTCCCCTATGACAAACATAGCAGGAGTTTCTGTGGAATTCTTCACCTATGATAAATGTAGCAGGAGTTTCTGTGGAATTCTTCACCTATGATAAACTTAGCAGGAGTTTCTGTGGAAGTCTTCACCTATGATAAACATAGCAGGAGTTTCTGTGGAAGTCTTGACCTATGATAAACATAGCAGGAGTTTCTGTGGAATTGTAAATCCCATGTATTTGTTGATGCATCCAACCTCTACATAAAGCTGGGGCCCATTTGAACTAAGCCTGGGGCCCATTGTACAAGGCGATCTTAGCCTAAATTTGAACTAAGCCTGGGGCCCATTGCACAAGGCTATCTTAGCCTAAGTCCATCTCAATGACCAAGAGGACCAGTATTCAAGCCATAGTGTTCTCATGGCAATTGAGTTCTACATAGGATAAGCTCATGTAGAACTATAGGATGTTCTAGAAGTGTTTTAATTAACTACATGTTACGTCAAAGAATCAAAGAAAAGAACCTTTGTTTTGAACAACAGAACACAGGATTTATTCACAGGACGAATTCTGGCCAGAAAATCAACTTATGGAACACAAGAAATAGCAATATTTAATATGTATAACTTGATGCTTGTTAGATGTTTTGTTTGTTAGGAGTATAAATAACAACGCATTATTACACCAATGGATGATGGAAACCACCAAAATCAAAATTCCATGTAAAAAACAATGATCTGATACAAAACAAACACAGGAAACAAGACATAAACAAAACAAAAAAATGAAAGTTGAAAACAAATAAACAAGTAAGTTTTTACCACCCCTGAGCCCAGAGATGACCAAGCCAGACAGAGCTCTCATCCAGCTCCTGTTAACATTACACGATGAGAGCAAAAGAATGTGGGCACCAAATTTCCTCTCTTACTTTACCCAGCCCCTGGGGGAATGTATCCAAAATTACACAAATCTCGACGAATTGCACCTGTTGTGTATCAGTTTATCGCGTTCTTACAAATACCCAGTAGAGAAAAAGCTTTCAAGGCACAAAAGGTTGTAATCTTTTGGGGGGCTCTTTTACAGAAGGTTATGACAATAAACATGGCTCATTTGAAACTGTACTATACATGGCTAAAATTCCACATATACAATGTTTTAGGTCCAAAGTGTTAGGTCATCAGAACAGTCGCACAACAAATGGATTAGACAATCGATTAATACACTATTTATAATCACCACAAGCAGTTCAATCCACCAATGATGTGGCCATAGTGAGAAGGTGCCACCTACTTACATCCAGACCACAGAGATCAACACCCAAGGTCTGGTAGTTTAAAATATTCATAATCGATGAATAAATAGCTGACAATTATAGCAAAATAAAATTGGAAGTTATTAGCTTGATTTTGGGTAACCATATTTGCCACTTTTTAAACTTAAAGTCCTCCCTAAAGTAGAAAATATCAAAGATTCTGCGACTATTGCAGCCATTTGGATTATCTTACCATCCATAATAGCAACATCACAACATAAAAACAAAAATCCAGACCACCTTTGTATTAAGTTTTGTTTTCAATCCAAACAGGCTTTGTAAGATGATGCATGGATGTGCAGGTAAGACTCTGTAAGGCTCCTGATGGGGGGGTGAAACAAACAAGGACCAGCTGGGAATCCTGGGATATTAACAGAGGCTCCGTTGGGACCAAAGAAAATATGACAGCTGTCGGAGAAAGAATTCACCAGTGTGCCCCTGATAAATGAAGCCCCTTATAAAAACTAGTGTGAAAAACTTGGGAACCAGACACGACTCTGTGATGAGCACCTATATTTAGCTCATCACTCACAATATTTTTTTATACTGTCCACTTTTTTTTTGTGTGTCACAAAATCTCTCATGATTTATATGCTTGTATGTAATTGCTAAAGACGAAGTGGACTAACTGCTGCAGTGTAGTCCAGACCTCCCTGGTTTAGGTTCTAACCAGCACACAAAAAACACTGACAAATTGACAAGTATAACAGCACTGTTTCCCAGGTTAATTGATTTATTGTTGGGTTTAACACATAATTGATTGAGTGACAATTCATTAAAACTCTGATATAACCTGACTGCTGAAGCGTGAAGCAACCTCTACTTCAATACGTCTGTCTGGGGGGGCCATATATTACTACAATTGTCAGTGTAAAACTTTCCATTTACCCATGATACGACTTAATCCTTTTAAAATACTGTGTCTTGTATTACAAAATGACTGCACAAATAGGAGGTTTTGTCACACAAAATTAAAAAAATTAATATCAAGAAATAAAGACAAACAAAATCCCTATTCACAGTTGCCCCCAATGATTGTGGTTCAACACAGTATTAAGTGTTATTTAACTCACATGGGTGAAGGAAAATTACCCTTGTTATAATCAGAAACAATGACAAGATGGGATAATCCCAAGACGCAATACAAACTATCATCCTTGTTATAATCAGAAACAATGACAAGATGGGATAATCCCAAGACGCAATACAAACTATCACCCTTGTTATAATCAGAAACAATGACAAGATGGGATAATCCCAAGACGCAATACAAACTATCACCCTTGTCATAATCAGAAACAAAGACAAGATGGGATAATCCCAAGACGCAATACAAACTATCACCCTTGTTATAATCAGAAACAAAGACGAGATGGGATAATCCCAAGACGCAATACAAACTATCACAGAAACTATCAGAGATATGACTCGCATGGAGGATAGCATAACTATAAACAAGGATTCAGTTGGATTTGCACGAGTTTCTCAAGCACAGTACTGTTTTTATTTTGTACCTTTTTTTTTAAAATCCACTTCTAATATCCACCTCACTATAAAACATTAAAGTTATATATTCTGGGGTGCTTTGAAGGTTTGAACAGGGTCGAATACATTTTATCCTTGGTGAGCATTTTCAACAACATTAAGGTCATAATCGAACTGTTACAGTTTCCTTTGAAATCACTTTTCAACTATAAGCTATTGTAATCTATTGTAAGCTATTTGTATTGTCAAGATTTATACAAATTTGATTAATAAAAAAAATATTGCTGTGGTTTTAACTCATTTATATTGCCATAAACTGATCAAAAAGGAAGTTGTCATCTGCTCTTTTTATATTTTAAGTTAGGAGTTACGACACACTGGCAGTTGCCTGCTATAGACTTTATAAGGACATCTAGAATACATCATGTAGATATATATAGATACAAGTCATAGTTACGTTGTGTCTAAAAATAGAGGTCTTTTATCCAATACCAAGAGGCAGGGTTACAAGACACAGAACTCAAAAGTGATTCACCTGTGTGATATATACACATAAGTCGTAATCTATAAGGATATAATCTCAATAATGGCCTCAATGGTGCAGCTTAGGAATCATGTATTCATATGTAAATGGTTGACTAGAGTTGTGCTCAATAGTATTACAATTAGAGATTATAGCAATGTACTCTAACAGTTATTAGTCACACTTATACAAATGTAAAATGAGAAGTGTTGGAGTGTGCCCTTTAATAGCCAGATCTCTTTGTCTTTTTGTTAGATTTGCCTTTAACGTAAGAGTTTCTGAATAGAATAAATTGCTTGCCCTAAATTTACTGTTTATCATCTGTACACATGTGTAAATATAAATAATTTATATACACACATATGATTTAAGATGGAATGGCTTCACATGGATAACAATTCTTATTTGTTTAACACTATATTTATCTCTCATTGAAAAATCATTGTAAATTAAATGACTTACTCTTGATTCAAATGATAATATGTTAAATCTCTGGAATGAGATAGAAATGTAGTGTTCAATAAACTAAAAAGTTGCTATCCATACCAAGTCTTTACATCTAACACATATTTTGGTAACGCTTTTTAAAATTAAAAATGATGTTTTTACATGAAATCTAGTCTTATTCATGTATACCAATAAATTAAGGCCTTATAGCGTTTTAGGATGAATCTGTGACAGTTAACACTTAAATGACCCTGTATACTGGTTAGCCTCTGAAATAATATTGGAAAAACTAAAAAAATATCAATGGATTTTTCTGTTATCCCCCAAAACCAATTGTGGGACATGCTGAGAGTAACACAAGTAAAGCCTGGTTTGGTCTAGCAGATTAAGTGGACTAACTTATATAATGACAAATTGTCCACTTCACATTGCACCTTGCCTTATTAAAAAAAAAAATTGAGGAAACCTCGTCAAAACCACGCCGTGTGAGGTCCGACCGGCTGGGGGACAACCAAGCAGGGTTGATAAAAATCATGATTTTTTTTGAAAAAATAAAAAAAAATCGGATTTTTTTGATTTAAATCGATTTTTTTGATTTAAATCAGATTTTTTTGATTTAAATGAAACGTTAC
>JARFOD010085411.1:0-18762 GCA_031763545.1 Mopalia muscosa | reverse complement strand
GGGTTCGATTCCTGGACGGGTTTCAGCCTGCAAAATTTTCTGAACAGGTATTTTTTCTAACTAAGAAAGTGTTATCCCAAAATACAGTAAACACATAACAAAAAAGTCATTGAAAACCGGTTTCATTGATATTTAAAGTCATAGTAAAGTCTAGGTCCCTATCGCTCCACCAAGTATACTACAGGTCCAAATTATACCAATCCATCGACAATTACATTTGTAATAATTGACGAACAAAATCCACAGTGAAGAAACTGTTGACAGTGATAATGTCAATCAGTACATACACTCAATGCTTGTCAAGAGGAAATATTTTTAATGTCTCTTAATAAAAGTTTTTTCTATTTGACCACGAACATGTTTTAACGTGTGTCGCACTACGGAACCAATCTTTCAATCATGGGAATCCCATGTGAGTATCCCAATTCTGTAGGACTGACATAATTCAGCGTGTATAATTTACAGTCAGATCCGAGAGATATTGATATTATGTCTTCGAATTGACTTAGTCAGCAAAGGTTATATCTGGCCCGAAGATCTGTCGAGTTTACCATGAAGTACTTTGTGTATAAGTGGGAATTTGACAACCTAACGCCAAGTCTAATCAGCGAACCGGTTTCTATTTAATACGTTAGGGATTAAGCATGTCAAATATCAAATAAAATGCCTGGGAACGCTTCATATAATTCAATAAAGACGGTTGGTCAGAGATCCCGTTACGTTCCATGGGGTTAATAAACTGGCCTCTTATTCAGACGGCGGTGACTTAATGAAGGTTGACTGATTGTTATCGTCGTAAATCCCACAACTGTTTGGGTCAGGGGAGAAGCTTTGTACCTTCGGTTGTTCCTGAGAGGCTGCAGGGAAGCTGCCTTTCATATTATTCAGCCAGGATATGAACAAATCTTAACAATGGCCTTAAACTATACTCTGTTTCTGCTGGATACTGATCTAGCACGTAAAGGTCATCGAGTTATCTGTCCGCCATTTGTCAGTGCGCTCGAACAGCAATTGTGAGCATATTTTACGCAAATAAAAGACAACACAACAACAACAAACATCAACAACCACATCTGGGTTAGTTATGGGGCAAACATCATTATCTATTTGTTCAGTCTAAGTTCCACAGGACAACATTCTATAATATATCATTGGCCAGCATTTTGTGGAAGAAAAACCTACAATCTTCCCATTGCTGGGCAGGCGGAAGGGGGGCTGGGCAGGCGGGCGGGGGGTGGGTGTAAATTATATTTATGCGGAGAAAACTAGACAAATAAAAAATCCTGAAGTACACGTTTACAACAGTAAAATATGTAACCCACACATGTGATAACCCAGGGGGTAAACTGGGGAAGTCGTGAAACCACGAAAGAAACACATGGATACCCCGTGGTTAATGTATTGTAGCTGGATCCACCAGAAAACCATGTGAATACCACGTGGTTAATTTGTGGAGTGGAACCACCGTTGAATGGCTTAACCAGAAAACCAGCTTACACCGAATTTAATTCGACGTGAATACTACCACACTATAACCATGTTAATCACGTGAATGAAACTGCCATAAAGTCATGTGAATACCGCGCGAAAGAAACACATTTTCCGATCGTAGAACAAATTCGCTGTTATGGGCTTCAGACTGTTCCGACATCAAGTGGCGGTGTATCGACAGTCTTAGTTATGCTGCTTATTCATATCTAAGGGATTGTTGTGACTTCAATTTATGACTCAAGCAGTCGTTGCTAGAAATATTAATGCATTGGTTCATTTTCAAAGTCAAAGTTATTGCAAAACATGAGTTTACACCAGTCTCGATCATTTACATTGCCCGTTCCGCGTAACCGTTATGTATAACGTTAATTCGACACAGCAACAATTTTTTAACCCGCTGACCCAAGACACCAATTGTCAATGTTAGTATATACGCCTCTTTCTCTAATAAAAGCAAGTTTCTCACGAGGCACTAGCTTCCGTGACGTGTTAATGACGTGAAAATCTATGAGGTGTGTTACAGACGTGTACATCCCGTGGAAATATCACCTGTTCAAGACCACCTGGAAAGTTCATATGCTTAAGACGTGTAAAATTCCTGTTTATACAGTGAGAATGTTGAGAGCAGCGATTTAAAGAAGTGTATATCTCCTGAAAATTTCACTTGTGAAAAACGTGGAAATATCACGTCATAGTCATTTGCATATACCACGGATTATCCATATGATTACCATTTGGTAGGGATTGAGCTTCATTTTGTTCGAACTTGTTTCACCTGAACTCCCTCAATCCCGTGATTGAACATAGGTCTGATTGTGCTTTAAAAGAATCAGCCTCAAACGTGACACTGTTGGTGTGGACAATCAGATACTGATAAGCGCTTGTAAACTTGCTCTGCATTAATGTCAAGATTTGTCAAGAAAAGGATTTCATAAAGAGGCTCAGAGAAACAGTTAATCTTATGATGTGCTCATGTATTCCAACATGCACTCCGGTTAATCCCTTTATCGCTGGAGACAATATCACAGCTTAACATTCACAGATTTCTAACAGTGTAAATTACTGTCAATATAACAAGGTTTGGCTTTCATTTGTCACGTTTTGTGAACAAATGAACATATGTGACTAATTCCATTGCAAAAATTGAAATAGAGATTTAATGTAGAAAACATGCAATGTGTGAAGTACGACAAATGCCATTATTCCAGTACATGACAACAGAAAACAAAAACAGATCCTCTATCGGATCATTCACTAGCACACCGAGGAAGGAAATCGAGTAACCCAATAGAGGTGATAATTGGCCAACCTTAAGGGACGTGAGTACACTGTCCAACTCAAAGCCAATGAAATGAGGAGACACGACTATAAAGCGCACTATATATCTGTTATATGTCCCAGTGTAATAACACATTTGAACAGGATGTGTTCTGGTCACATAGGATATGAAGGCAATTATTGTCTGGGGATTCATAGCCTCTCTCCATGTTTATCCCCGGATTCTGACCAAAAACAGACTGTTGTAATGTTAACATGAAGACATTTCTGATTGGTGGCGAAGGAAATCTTTAAGAAAATTGTTGAAATTGTGCCGCTCCGGAACAATCAGATCAACAGATAACAGTCATAATGATGAAGTCCCGTGACGATTTAGATAGCAAGTTATCTATATTTACGATTGTGTACCTTTCAACATAAGATGGCTCAAATTTATGTGCTATACATTTTATTATCCCAGCGGAATATAATGTCGTAGAAAATATGTTGTCGCGACGTCCTGTATGCCCGTTTAGAGGGCGCGAAGAAAATAATAACAATACTACTGAATACTACATTGCTATTTACAATGTGTTAATTCCTATCCACTGTCTGGTTTCTATAGCAACATAATGATACATAATATTAATAATAATGAATACAATAAGAACAACGCTAGATCACATATATCCCAATGCCTTCAGACTGGAACATTAGAGACTTACTTCAGTGATCATAAAATTAATGTTCGCTGCTCTTATACAAAAAAGTTAATCAGATAGGCCTTCGTTAAATCGAGACGTTACTGATAAATCGCTGCAATTTTTTGTGTGCAAGTATGATGCAAAGGTGATGTGTCAACGCACATGTTTAAGCCAGGATGCAGCTATGACCTAATTTGCATGCCATGTTCGTAATAGGTCAATTGCCTCATTTGCGTATTTTTGAAATTATCTTTTACGTTTTATTTCAAAAAATGTTTGAATTTTTTTTTCGCATTTATTGGGGGAATTCTTATCTACTCTAAAACTTTGAACAGAGGGAAAGGGTAGGGAATAACAAATTTTTTGAGAAGTCTTTCCCATTTATTGGGGGAATTTTTATCTACTCTAAAACTTTGAACAGAGGGAAACCGTGAAAGGGTAGGGAATAACAATTGTGTGACTGTTTTAGCTTATTTCTCCTTAACTCTACCACAGGCAAAGGCACATTATAAATAGAACTTTTCTCCTATAGTTGTAAACAGTCTTAAAGAGTCTGATTTTAACCCATGAATATTCCTACCCCTTTAAAGTTATATTTGTGCCACTCCAATAATAAAAATGAGTCCCACCCACATCTTGTTTCTATATTAATAGTGCAGCATAATTGTGGGCAGATTCACAAATAAGCATTTGGTGACATGCGGTCAATGAGATAAGCATACCTTGAACTAAATCATAGTTATCATCTTTTCGCAAAGGTTACGCGTAACAAGATAATAGTAAATATGTGCATACATTTTAATAGAGACACCACAATTATCGTCCAGTCTGAGAAAATCAATGGACTGTTTAATGGCCCAAACTAAATCCTCTATTGTATAAATTGCCTAATTGTGAGTTATTTAACGTTGAAAGCGAATCACTGTTTAGTGTGTAATCTGGCTGATTTATTGCAGTGGAAATAGTTGCGGACTGATTACAGGAAATAAACGTACGAGGCAACCGGGTGTACGATTATCAACACAGATTACTTTTATTGGAGTCTATTCAAACTAGAAGACAGCTCTAGACTTGTGTCTAACAGCAATATGATGCTCACGGTTGATGCACAAACATTCCCTAATGACTCCTGTGTTGTTTGTTAAGGACAGCCTTTAAACTAACTGTTATATCGTAGAGCTGTTTCTCGTACAATTTAATCAGGATGCAGCCCATTATTAAGCTAGATACTTTAGTTCAAGTACCCATTCGCTTATGTCATTTACTTCTGACAAATAGCGGAAAACATTTGAACAGTGCGATGACATTGGAAAGATAAACTCCCATAAATATGAATACGATTTAAATTCTCTGGTATTGACGGATACAAATTTAACAAGTCTGCCTTGCTACTTTCGCAAGAGGTCGGCAATCGATTCAGACTGCAAATAATTCTCGCAACAAAATTCCAGTTAGATTACTTAAAGATTGCCCTTTATGTCTAATGGGACTGTATTATTATCACACTTGGTATGCTGGCTGTGGACCAAAATCTCTGTTTACAACAGCACTTTACATTCTAGTTTACATTCACCGACGTAAGCACAGTAAAACGTCGAGTCTTTCTGACTCAGCGTTTTTTATTGGTCGGTCAACTGGTGTCTTTCGGTTCAAATTGCTTTCTCGTAAAAAAAAAATTAAAAGCGAAGGACACTAATTGACAAGCCATTTGTTAAAACAGTGAGAGGCGTGTTTTGTACGACGGGTGTTCAGTTACGTTTGATTAAAGAGTTAATTTAAAGAAATGGAATTTTCAGTACACTATTTTTTGTCACGCAAAATCCATCTTCATGAGAAGAGATTCGATGTGTTTCTTTGATATTGTCCAGGATCATGCTATTACCGTAATATTCACCGCAAAGTAAAGCAGACTCCGCGAAACGTTTTTTTTTTTTCAAACCTAGCCCCGAAAATACGCATTTTTGCACCAGTTTCTGTCATGAACAAAGTGAACTTTATTTTAAGTTTATTGCCTTATAAAAGTATGTTCTCCATCGCGAAATGTGTTTATAATAGGATTAATTTTATTGGACAACTCCTGTAAAACAATGCTTATTCCCCGATATATATGTTAACAAAGCAATTGTGCTGAACTTTTTTTTGTACCGATGAGCATACTAGTTGCTCAAATTCTTTGTGCTAAAATATTCAAACTTATCCGGGAATATCGTACGTGACGTTTCGTTGTCGTACAATAGAATATTACCACCCAGCTATAGACAAGTCAACGTTGTTTTGAATCTACCCACTGTAAATAATTTACCCTCGATAATTAACAAGCTGCATGCGAATATTACATGTAAGTTTATAGATACTATGGAATATTTAATAGAATTCCATGTGTTGCATGTCACTGCGATAGACTGAAGTGTGTACATAAAAGATATCTAATGTATGTTGATGGATATTCGCCTCTCGTGAAAATAAAAATGTTCTTATCACGCTCTTCATCGTATCCATGAACAAACCGTAGATTTTCTTATATTATATACCGAACTATATTTTTTGTTCCGCTTAAGCAGACGCCTAGTTACCTCCACCTGGAAGCTGCTACAGAAGGGGAGACAACCCATAATTACAGAAGCAAACCACAAATATCAATATCACAGTGATATCGTGTTTATTTCTCTGATAGATTTCACTTTATGATCGTTTGGTATATACGATATTCAGTTATCTACCCATAAACCATTTATTACTGATACATTTTTGATCTAGCAAAAAAGTAGCCAATGGACAAGAATCAATCGGCCTTCATAGTATACTTCACAGATCGAAACTAGAGAGTTAATAATGTTTAATAAAGAGGGTAAGTTAAGCCCATTTGACATTTCCCGTCTAAATGGAAAACATTTAATAAGTAGGGGTTTTTTTTTACAAAATTTGTAGCAATACAGATGGGAAAATACATTTGTGAAAACATTAAGATTTTGTTTATAGCCGAATAAATGTTCGTGGTGTTAACTGTTATTATCGAGGTAAATAATGTGCATTGTTTGGTTGTACAAATGGCGCTGGCGTTAAATATTTGACAGTGATAATGGTCGATTACCACGGACAAGGGCAAATAACGATACTCTACGGACAAATGACATAGTCTCAAATGGCAGTTCCATGAAACATGATCGAAAAAAACAGAGCCAGGGAAATAATTCAAATAATTTATATGTTGTGTTGTCTTCGATTCAAATTTGTTCTTTATGTCCTATAACTGTGTTAAAGCTTTTCATTATCTAGGAATTATTGTAAAATTTATCAACATTAGAGCAGATATTATGGTCCCCAATCAGATGCTTCCTGGCGTGACCCTTAAGCTACGGACTGGACAACCATAAAGACATTATTAGCACAATGTCGAAATCCGACCAAAGCTCGTAAATATATTAACATCTTTATCTTATAATGCCAATGTTTTAAAATAAAACATTTTCATGTAATTGTTGTAATCCCTGTCGTAGTACTTGTGTTTTTGTCCAGAGTGCGACGCCCGCGGCCGTGGCTTAGTGGTAGCGAGTACGCTTCCTAAATTGAACCTTCTTCGATTTACCGCTCACATACCTGTCGACCATCAGGTATATGAGCGAGTCAAATGTTGTGGCTCCGGCAATCGCATTCGTGGTTTTCCAATGATAATTATTTGTTTTATTTAGTTACAAGCTTGCGACGTTTCATACGAGTCTTTTGAGCTGAGACGTAGGTGGGGGAAACTCCATTTGGAACAGTCTTAGGCGGATAATGACGACTCCATACAGGAGATACATGTACACGATGGATTGCCAGATCTTGAGACATAACAAAATCGTCTTCAAGTTTCTATAGATACCCGTCTGTTGATACCCTGGTGACGTCCCTCGAGAATAACAGCTTTATACTCTTAATAACAGTCTAAGATGTTCGAATCCCGATTTCTCCATATCTACGGCAAATTTTTAAATGAAACAAGTTACAAATCGTTCAGTGAATATTGGACTATTTTTTTTACACGTTTTCTATGTATTAACCATTTGGGAATACCTTTAAAAACATTTTTGTTGGGGACAGTGTCTAGCAGTGAACCCACAACCCGACTGGAATGTCCCTGTTATTGTATGGTATCATCCACGTCTATACCAATATCAAATGTTCGTAATAGCCTGCTCATCTGAATAGTAGCGCAACATATCCTATATAAATGTATTCTAGAGGTGAATTTTGTTTGGCAATAACCCATTAATAACCTGACGTGTTGGAGACGATATTTGATTACCATCGCAATACTCTCTGATCCAGCACAGCAATTGTTCAGGATGTTTGAAGCTATTGGCGCAGGTCCAATAGACGTGACGTGAATGGGTTTAAGGAAAACACACCGAAACACTTGACACAACGGCGATAAAGGATTATTTTTTTACTAAGGGCCACTGATATTGCAATATTTGACACCATGTCTGATATACGTTCGAATGATTAAATATCTTGAAACTGAATTATCCTGCCATGTCCACAAACTTGAATTGTGAAATAAATACTAATTTCTTTAGTTATATTAACGTTTAGAGATATTACTAGGAAAACTGCGGCAACAGAACTATAAAGAACGTGATAACACTGATGGAATGTGTAATTGGAATTCGTATATGGCTAACATTCAACCATAAAACAGATTTAATCTAGTTCCGTTACTACGGATGGGAAATATATTTGTGAGTTTCCTTCAATTTCAAAAAACGTCTGGTTATGTCCGTTAAATGGTGTGAAAAAGTTTCATATTTTGTCCATTCCGCTAAATTCTTTTTCACATATGTTGAATTTTTTTCACATATGTGAATGAAATAAATTACTTTATTTTACATATGTGAAAATGAATTTCACATATGTTGAAAAGAATTTCCCTTATGTGAAAAAGAATTGGACATATGTAAAATAAACTTTAATTCAACATCTTTTTCACATTGTAAAATAAAGAAGGTGAGTGGAACTTGATCTGTGAAATAAAGCATTCAAGAATTTGTTACCATAATTGCCATTTTTCATAATAAAATGTATAGTTTTATGTTTAAGCCGTTATTGGCTGTAAATTTATGCGAGTTTCTGACTTTTGGTAGTCTGCGTTTAATGGAATCTGTATAATGTAGGTCATTGCCTGCGCTTTGCTTTGTTGTTGTTGTAATCCCGCTGCAGGGGGGATGGTGTCGTGATAAACTCTCTGGACCCGGGAGTATGCCTTGCTGAGGCTTAACTTAATATATATTCCTATCGTCTTTGGGTAGGTCTTGAAAGTCTACACAAGACGATAGGAGCACAAGCGAAGGTTGAGTACGGTTCATTGCTTAAAGGAGAAACCATTTCTCAAATTTTTTTTACCAGTGGAACTATTTTGTTCATATGTAAAATAAAAGCCTGTTGTTCGCCTATGTGAAATAGTTAGATTTTTGTGTTTCTCTTTACTTATGCGAAAAAGAATTGCACATATGTTGAAAATTGTTTTTTAAAAGTCTACATGTGTAAAATATGAATGTATTTCACATATGTGAATTATTTTTCTCACATAAGCGAAATGTTTTCAGCATAATAAAAGCAAAACCAATTCGACATATCTCGAATCCAACTCTTCGCGTTAAGTTTATTTAGATACTAAAGGTAGAAAGGTCTGATACATTTATTGGCGTCAGATAGCAGGCATGTAGTAATGCTTAATTACATTTTCTATCGGCTGAGTTCAAGTCGAAATTGAACGGATATCCCATAATGGCGAGTAACTCGAGTGCATGTTACTGAACAATAGTACATAATATGTACTTCAATTGACTTATGATCTCAATTGAGCTATTGAAACGGTGTGAAACGACTGCTACGTTTATGTCGTGTAATTAACTTAACTTTTGGTGAAACAGACTGATCAACGACATAAGGGTTCCTACAAAGCCCGAATGGCATGGAATTCTCAAGATCAACCAAAAAGTAAACTGACATTGAAAGTCAAATATATAAGTCACATTCTACTGACATACCTGGACGACTAACCATTTTGTGTTAAATGTTCCTACAAGTTCCTTATTTTGCCTTACTTTGGTTCGTTTCGAGGAGGCAAACCGATCTTTATTCAAAATGTTTGTTAACCAAGATATATGATTGGTTAGTGTTTTACGAGGGCGTTCGTGTTATTACTCTTACACGAAGGTCTGTGAGCCCAATGTGTGGCGGAAGGCAGCCTCGACTTCACTTGATAGAAACAAATGAAGAGGACAAGCAAACCAAGACATCACAAACACATGATCCTCGTGTTTCCCCTTTGTCCGAGAGACAATAATGTCTCTGTTATTCAAAATAGTGTCTCTAAGCATCTTGACAGATTGTTGTTACCCTTATTAGCAATGCTGGTCATGTTTGATGAATCATAATAAAATAACCGATTTAACTGTAAGGGTTCATGGAGATGTTTTCTTGGTGGGGATTATGTTTGACAATACCCTATTAATATCTTGAAGTGTTGTGAATGACATGGACTTTACATCGCCATACTCTCTGATACAACACAGCAATTGTCCTGGGCGATAGAAGTTATTGGCATAGTGCCAAGATGCTTTAAGTGAATCGAGTTGGACGAAAACACTAGTTAAACAGTATTGTATTATCACTTCTATAGCTAAGCCACAAAGCTCTCTGCGCACTTCACTGTAAGTATATACACACAGAGAGCTTCGTTATTTTTTTATTATAATGATTAATTTCTTTTGTACCATCAAACTTCTAACGCTGAATTTCTATAAAGATGGTTATTGGGGCATTAATGACAGCATCGATAACAATACGTGGACTGATAGTTGAAGGCGATAACCCACAGCGCCCAATACTATCCCTACATTAGTTAAATGGATAAACACGTTATACAAGGTCCGCCATTGCGCCATGTCATTTATTTTTATATAAATGAAGCTATGAAATGGCCTCTGCCTACTGCTCTTGTTTTCATAGAATTTCAAAGTAAATACTACTGTTACGAACAATTTCATGTTTGATCATTTAAGCATCCTATCCTATATATTTCCAGCTCTGTTGATTCCAACAAAAAACGCTTACTAACCGGTGGAATGTTGACATTTCAACAGCTGAGAGAAAATCAGTAGATTGATAAGCATTAACTCATTTTAAAACTGATGATTAGACATCACTTAAATGTCACTTAAAATACGGACATTGTCAACCTTTAATCAGCACCGTGTCTTTATACCTTACCTTGCTGTAATCTAGATGCAGAGTTCTGTACCTCTAATAGTTTATCTTTCAATGTACATGTAGCCATGTTTAGAGATGCAGAGTTCGAGTGAACATAACTGTGTAATGTCGATTTTTAAAACATTACCGGCTATTGTGGGTTCAATATGCTCTGGTCAATAACATTTGATATTTGACGATAGAAGCGCTCAAACTCAGTAGCTAGCTATACTCAAGTAAGTAACTGAGAGAACACTATTGGCTATTAAAGCATTCATAATTGTGCGCCAACATAGAAAGTAGTCCGTCAACGGAGCCATATTTTAACTTCTCTACACGACCAATAATTTTGCTTTGAACAGTGGCAACTAAAGTTTTCAAGCTGTAAAGTTCAAATTTATGAGTGGGGAAACGTTTGTTTGGGTTGGATCTTGACTATGGAATGGGGTATCCTGAAACCGGGGAAGTACTAAAAAAGCTCACTGGGTGTTATAATTAGGGGTTATATCCGGAATCTTTGTAATCAAGTCATCGCGCACCAAGAAAAGCCAATCCAAGGCAAATGGATGTAAGATGACTATAAGAATAGTCCCACCACTAGTCAATGTATTCTTTATATCATAATATGTCTGTAGTCAAACCGTGTTGCCATTACGCAAAGTGTGTGTTTATCAGCAGTGAGCACAAAAATCAGAGCGGTTATTGCGTTTCCTACAGCTTGACTAAAGATCGACATTGCCCTTTAAGAAGGACAAAATTGGCATTAAATATCTGTTTTTGGTCACCGAATCCACAATTTTTTTAGTCAGGTTAATAACCTAGTAAAGACAGTATTGTAGCACAAATGGAGTATCGTATCAGGATGAATTTTAAGTAAAGCCGCTTGCCGTCACGCTTTATTTAAATTGTCTATTGATTTTTTTAAATTATGTTTTCTTTAACCCAGGGGGCAAATAAAGCATTATTGCGGTACGTGACTGATATTATCTGGTAATGTGCTAAATATAGTGCTATGAAGGTAGATGTGGAATACAAAGACAGACAAATCAGATTAGTTCAATTAAAAACAAAAGAGATGACAAGGTTAACTTAATTCATTCAGTGTGTAGCCTTGTTTTACCAAGCTAGTGTTCTTTGTACAGATTTTAATTGATTTTAAAAAATCTGTAAACTATAGGTTTGGTGTCTGGCTGAATTGGCTTGTATGTTTTATTGATGTGTTAAGAAAACTTTAAATAAAGAAACTTCACCTCAGATGATTTTGTTGTGAGCGATAGACCGGGTTATCAGATTGGTTCTAGACATTTCCAGATTGTCTATCTACTGTCTTATAAGTGTGTCTGACAATTCGATATTTGGCCTGCCTATACGGACTGTGCAGCAAAGGTTCTACTAAACCATTCGCGTGGTTTGTCTTCAATGCGGTCAGACTGTCTCCGAGAGATGCCTTGTTCGGTTTCTCATCTACTCAAGCACATAGAGTAAGAGAAGTTTACCATACGCTCTGACACTCCTGTCAGCTTTGAAAACATCACACGGACTTCACGAACTCGGTAAAGGCACTGACGTCTGAAATCGTTTTACGAGGAAAGCTGGTGACATTTTGACAGTATTAGCATTGATATTGGCATTCTCTTTGTGGTAAAACATTTCATGTTTATTGGATCATCTTATGGGAGTTGTATATATAATTCATACATTTATGTTTTTAATAAATGAAGAGAGAAAAAAATTGCTTGCCTCCACCGGGATTCGAACAGGGGACCTCTCGGTTTCAGGGCCCACACGCTTTAGCTACAGACGTTCACGGCAAATGTCACGAATTCTAACCAAGAGAAGACGGAGATTTTCTCTGTACATAAAGCACTGACACAGGGACGCTAAAGTAACAATTTTTTTTATCTATAAATTATTGACAATTGGTAAATCCAAACGCCTGGTACATATTTTAATTGTGATGACTCCGATTAGTGCAATGGCTATATTAACACATACAATGGTTATCGCAACAGGATTTCGGAAAGGTATGGAAGATATTTACAGTAAAGCGAAAACACAAAACAGCTACACAAAACGTTCACGGGTAAAAAAAAGTAATTACACAGCTTAAAATGAAAGCAATAAACTAAAATAATGTTTACTCTAATTATTATCAATAAACAGGATTGCAAACGAAGAAAACAAGTTTGAAATGTGACCGAGGATGACATTCGACATTTAATGTTCGGTTTGTGTGACTCGGATGTTTTCAAAGCGGTAGCCCTCGAAAGCCTAAAAGGTTAAAAATAGAAAGCCTGCCACCAAGTACATAAGCATGGTGTCCTACTGAATTCCTAACATGTAAAATTATCAACTCAGTCAAGTTAATAGATGTTTCAATCTGAAAATAGTCGCACTTTATTGTGACCTATCCTATTTTTCGTATATATGATCTGAGTACCCGACTATATGCAACCCACTCTTTTTACCGTAGGTAATAGTTCCAAATCTATAAACGGAGATGAGCACCTTCTATCTTTAAACGCAAAAAAATGTTTTAAATCCGGTCCGGCGAATTGCCCTTTCTTTTCACGAAACTGTAATTTCTATGTCAACCCTACACCAGAGGGCAGCTAGAAGTAACACGCAATCTCTCTTATAATCGTAATGTAATATGTTATTGTCTCATTGCAACGCTTTGAATAAGGATTTTGTAGCATATAGCGCCCGGAAAGTTGTTAAAAAGTTATCCTTAACGCACAAGGCTTACATAAAAAAAATTTCTAGAAACTTAACAGCAATTTGGCAGATGAGTTCTTGATGCTTGCATTCCATGAAAAGATTAAATGTGACCCTAGCCGTATATTATGTATACCCTTAACTGTATTTGATGTAACTTGAAATAAGAAGCTGACGGCTGTGTACTCTCGCGTGGACCCAATTCTTCTCTCGTTAAAGCGATACTACGGGCTGAAATAACCTCTATATCCCTTGAAAACTTACCATTAAATATACCTAAATATGGCATCGACTTATCGTTTCTTCATTTTATAGAATAATCCGAGTGTTACAGGTATATACCTTCCTACGACCACTGGCGGCTGACATTTTGGGCGTGGCTGCCTTGTCCATGTGTGAACCAATTACCTATATAGGTCATTCGTGTCAACTGTCAAATGTTTAAACAGTCGGCTCTACAGGTCTCTTGACGTAGGCACCGTTTGAAAAAGAAAGATATTTGATTGGTCCATATTTGTGGAGCTCTTCCGTTTGATGATAAAAGTACCTAGACATGGCCTCGCGGATAAATTTGACTGTAGTTTGTGCATTACACATTGTGTAAGATCCAATCAAAAATTGATATAGCTCGATTAGAAAATTAGAGAACATAATTGAACACAAGAAACGATGGTCGTTTTACCTAATATGCACTTTATTGCAACCCGGGGTATCGCTTTAAAGTCGGATCACGACAGGAACGTCTGCTAGCATAACAGAACAAAACAAGTGGCTGTCATAAGGCCCAGGTATCAAAGAGTTAGTTTTAAAGTTAATTCAAACAACGAACCGAATTAACAAATCAATTATTCTGTAGGAGGCCAGTTGGCTGAGAGGTCTAAATGCATGGTATTTACCGCTGGCGCTGTTTTAAAATGCGGGATGATGACTTTTCATGATGTGCCATGCTTCGTCATAAATAGTTTCCCTGAAGAGAATGGTGAACAATTTACCTAAGCTTGCCTAGCCACGATACGTTATGAGGGATAGCTCGATATATTTGATTAAAGGCCAACGTCAGAGATTTCCCACAGACTTTAATGTTTTCTTCATCTTGTTTTCAGTATTTTCTTTTTCTGAAACTCAACATAACAGAAACCGATTACTTTTAAATTTCGGAAGTGACGTCAGCTGTTCGCAAACACAATGTCCTTTAATAATGGTAAATGGAAGCCTGAATGAACCTACTCATGTATGACAAGTTCTTACCTACATCCTCTTTCTTTTAAATGATTCCAATGACATATGCAGACGCAAAGTAAAATGTAAATCAACATTCAAGTGTGCAAATGGTTACGGTGTTATCGGCAGAGTTTGTTTAACAAAGCTGGGTGTTTGTTTTCTCTGAGCTGTTAATATTGTTACTTTTCCAGTTGGACTGTCCTTGTTATTCCTTTTCAATTACCCCCACCAGCAGAGTTAGTCATGTTTAATGATGGCAATAAAACAAATCTGACTCAGCTGTGAGGATTCACCGAGATGTTTTCGGGACAGGGATTGTATTTGACAATAACCCATTAATATCCTGACGTGTTGGAAAGGGCATCGGCTGTAATTCGCAATAATCTCATATCCAACTCAACAATAGCTCAGGGTGCAAAAAGCAGTTGGCACCAGTCCAATAGACGTGACATGGATTGAGTTTCAAAGTCGAAATCTAACCAAGCACTCGAGGAACGGTGATAAATTATTATTTTTATGACGAAACGGCAATATTCGCGACATATTTGACAGTATGAATGATATACAGCCAGAGAACTCCATTTATTTCTCGTGAAAGACAATTATTTCTTTTATGCGGGCAAACTAGGACTGTAAGTTAAACTGCTGCGAGTTTAGTTTTATAAACGTTAATCGATCTATAACAGAGGGTTGCTAGAGCTGGAACTAAGACCTCGATAACAATCATAGGAATATGAAATTAAAATCGATATATTTTATAAAGCGTTCGTGGATCATCAGCAGTGTCTGTGCGCTTTCATCGAATCGCGATTAACAATGTAATTGATATACATGTATACGGGTTGTGTTGGAATGAATTAAAAACATCTCAAATAAAAGTATGTTTTAAGCCTATTTATTTTTGTTTGTAATTGGGTTAGTCAATTACTTATCTCTTCTACAAAGTGACAAGTTACTCACTTATTCAGTATATTGTAGTATTTATTAGTGCACTACACGTGGAAACTAGGGAGATGTACACTGCGTCTGATCTTTCGTCCGTCCGTCTGTACCACAATCAGCTATCGCCTTTTTTACAGAACTTTTTACTGGAATGAACTCAAAATTAATATCCAGCTTTATTGCAACAAGTTGCATGTCAAGATGTAGCATTCCGCAGTCTGTAAAATTGTCTTGGACCACATATGACAAAAACTCATCCATGGTATGAGTTTTACCGTACATCTTGGACAAGTAGGGGTTACGTATTGGACTCAGTACTTATCTTGCTGGTGCTCAATTACCTATCGAATTCGCAAAGATTGCTGTGGTTCTAAATTTATGTCCGATTTTTTTTTTTTTTTTTTTTAAGTATAAATGGCCAGACAACGACTAATTGTTGCGCCACTTGTTTACTAGAGGCTTCTCAAGTACGATCAGTTTTCGGTAACGTTTAATTTAAGACTTCATTTGTTGGGATTGTATTCTCGTCTGATGTCAGCTTCCATCAACCCTATTGGTTTATACTGTTTATGGTGTCCACAATATCGCTACAATACAAACATCGAGTCTGCCTGTCGACTATCAGGTATACGAGTGAGTCTGACGATGTTGCTCTCTCAATCGCAGTCTGATTTCACGAGGTTTCTTGCCAGTTGTCTATGTATTTAAGCAATTGTGTAAATGGACAAGCCGTGGTTTATATAAGTGAAATACCCTTTAGTACCACGGTAGACCCCAATCAAATAGACGAACAAGGCTAATGCTGGTTTCGTATAAGTGTGGTTATCCCAACCTTAAAGGGTAATCACCTTAACTTGTCTGTATCTTAGGTATTTATCCCATTGAACAATGTTATTTGACAGGCACTTTGGTTTTTATTGTCATCAATATTTTCATTCCAGTCTGACTCGATTGTCCCTGTTATTGCATAGTGGGTATCCCAGCGTCTTGACGGACTCATTACCCTCACCAGCAACGTTAGTCCTGTTTGATGAATGGTAATAAAACAAACCTGATTATACTATAAGGGTCCATGGAGATGTTTTCTGGACCGGGGATAGTGTAATATCCTGATGCGGTGGCGATAACGTTGTCTTTACATCGCAACACTCTTTGATCATCCAAAGATATTGTGTCGGGCGTGACATGAAAAGAATTCAAATCATAACCAATCGATGACTCGACAAAACAATGATTATCTAATATTGTTAGGAATATTTTTATGTTCTCAGTATATGCGACGGTATTACTGTTATACATTTAGAGGACATTGCTTATTTGTTTATCAAACAAAACTATTTATCTGGTGCCAGCGAACTTAAATTGAAATAGTGAATAAGTTATTGTTTTACTAACGTTACTGTTGCGAAAACCCCATTGCCAATAATAGTGGTTTCAAGATATATTACTCGTAGCTCTTTAAGTTGTGATCTGAAATATTACTCTACTTTTTCAAAAATGCAAGGCACATTTCACATGTAGTAAGATTGCGAAGGCCCGCATATTGAAGATATATTTCAGAATAGACATTTTGTTCGAAATTATAACCAAAGATTTTTTTTCAAAACCTTCCAAATTATCAGGTAATAGTTATGCTAGAATTTTTGTTGCAGAGAAGGCCACATAATAGGACATTTACGCCCGTGGGTAGACCACGGGACACTTACACCCTTGTTTGTGTTTTGCATGAGACTCAGATGTGTTTTTTTAAACCGGCACCGTGCATACATTATTAAAAATGATTGAAAGAAAAAAAAAAGACGTTGGTTGACACGTCGCCAAAGATCGTCTAATTGAGTCGATTATTGAGATATCAAATTGCTGTAATGTTTATATAATGTGAGTCGATAGAGCGTCCCACTGACCAGACATGTAGCTAATATGACCGCCGGCTGTTTGTCATTTAATTACCGGTTTGTGTGGCGATTAACTTCACAAAGCCAATAAAGGGCATTCATTTGGGTGAACTGATCACGGGAAGTCCACATTTTCTGGGAGAAATTGTTAAGTGTAGCATTTCAACCTTGTAGTATTTCAGGAAGACTCTGCTATGATCCGAGGCTTTAACCAACTACATCACAGCCTATGTCAGAATATATTCATCAGATACAGCCTGCTATTATAGCCGATTCTGGGTTTAATGTTATGGAATGACCATAATTGATCGTCTCACAATGGTTGTCTTCAATAATATTTTTGAATTTTAAAAACACTGAGTGGGGCAAATTAATAGATCAGTTCCTGTTAAAATAGTTCTTATTCGTCTTCTGCAAGCGTAAAATGTTACATTTACGCTACATGTCTAATGGGCCAATTGAATAAAAACACTACACTTGGAAGCACTGAAAGCAAACTATGCAGACAAAACAGCATAACTGAAGGTCACAAGGAACCCGGCACTCTAAGCAAAATCAAACATATATTTTATGGACATTGTTAAAAGCGACTATTTATCGTCGATGATGCACTAATGTAAAAGTCATGTTGCCATACATTTAGCTTTGTGTGATCAGTGCGAATCAGCGTTTCATATATAAAAAAAAACATTGGAAGTTGACAAGTTATGTAACTATGTAGTAGAAATGCAATAATATTGCCGTCTTGCTTAATTGTGCACAGTAGTATTGGTAATGCAACAAGGATATATTTTTCACACGCACTGTTTCTTTTGTGACACCCATCGCGATTGTTCTTTTCTGTCAAGACCCGCTGTAGCTCAGCAGTATTCTTTATCACATAACAAAAATGTTGTTCTTGCTGATCTGTTTCAACTCTTTTTGGTGGTATCATTCTGATGCCTCCTTTCTGACCAAAGGTAACAGTAATTTTTCCAATACTCATTATCACAAGTCAGTAGTTATTTTAATTAGTATTACATAGTGACGGTACAAAACTATGCTTTTATCAGTGGAAGAGGATTTAACAATTTGTTGAATTGATCGTCAGGATTGGCGGTTTCGACCTAGCTGTATGTTTGTTGCTTAATGAATCCTACTAAACGAGAAGCGACGGCATACTCTCCTCATATTATTGCATTCAATTACAAATAAAAGAATTCAGACATAGGTGCTGTTGTGAGCAGGTGCTTTAAGCGGTTAATGTCTTTATGGCCAGTTTAATTCTGAGTGTAGACTGTCTGGCTAGCGGGGGAGGGGGG
>JARFOD010085400.1:0-18763 GCA_031763545.1 Mopalia muscosa | reverse complement strand
CCCAGAGCTGTAATTATATTTATATGTGATTAATCGGCCAAGGGTTGTAATACAAAGTAGCTCTCAACAAAACTCTTGGCTAGCGAAGATGACACAGGTATGACATATACAGCTTTACTATATCTTGGATAACATTATACATACATATTGTAATCCCAGACTAAATATGGTAGAACTTTATGTAAAAACTTTTTACTTTTATCGCAATAAAAACAAAACAACATAAAATGACATAGCAAATCAATATACTTAATGTTTAATTTAAACATTTTCGCAATAATGATAATCGCAATGGGCGATGAGACAGAGGCCCAAATATATGGACAACACATTCAAGCTATATTTCGGTAAACTTTCTAACGTCGTAATCAGGCACGTTATGACTGATATGACGTTGTCGGAAACGGCGCTGAAACATGCAATTCTACCTCAATAAGAAAGTGTATATAGTTTGTGATTATTTGTTTTTCTGTATATTTTTATCAGTTGTTTTGTATCGTTTGAAAGTTTAACGGTTATACCAATTTCTTGATTCTCTTTAAACGGATTCTTGTGTCATCTTATGGTCCAAGTTAGGACTCAAAAAAAGTTAAGAATTGGTCCCATTATAGTGGTACACCATGCTACAGAGATAGCACCTTTCATCGCATGCATTAATGAAAAAAAGCTTTCATATTACGCCTTTATTATCTCGGTTCTATAGTACAACCGTGCTTCATACCAACAACCCTTCGTCTATTGCATTACAAGAAGAAAAGGATTTCATATATACTATTGTTCGAGTATCTAGTTGAATATATAGCCTACAACGTGTTCGTCAATTTAAGCATAACGAAGTATGGGCCCCGCGTTCAAAGTATGCTTTATTAACTCAAACGATTTCTGACATAGGCCTAGATTGTCCGAATCTCAAAAGGAATATTCGAGTAAACGTAGACGCAGGTAAATTTTTCTGAAATTCAATTTGCTGGCGATCTTGACAGGTTTCGATTATGTTGGATGTTCACTTATAGAAAATTAAACTGACCTTAAATATTTTGGGATTACACTTTCTTAGTTCGAACAGATTCTAGTTCAGAAAGTCTTGCAGGTTGAAACCCGTGCGGGAATCGAACCAACGACCCTCAGAGTTAGGCACCGATTCGCCAACAGTAAATGCCGGCCACCTAGACCACTCGGCCACCCGGCCTTCTACAAAAAATATTCATTATCGTAAATGTGGTTGTTCACGATTTAGATTTAACTGTATGCGGAATGATAATAGATTATTGTGGTTAGGATTTGGTTGTATTTCTATGGATCTTTCAATGAATGCGATAAACATTTTATTTTGTTCAGAATATTGGGGTTAAACTACTGTTCTTGGGTTAAGAAAAGTGGTATGCACCAAAAGCAGTTTAGTTAAACTTAGAATAACAAAACATCGGATATGCTTACCCGTAGAGTATACAAATACTGCGGTTTAGTGATATTGAGTTACCGGCTAATCCAATCACACCGGCTGAAACAAACCACAATAGGGCGCAGAGACACACGCGGTCTTTGGCTGAACGCCTCTTCGGTTGTGGAAGAGAAGATTTGCCTGCCTCCAGTACACCTTCGGCGACAAGTTTTGCTGTTATCGTTGCAACTGCAATCCTGCATAATATCTCAATTTTAAGGGGAGACGCAGACTTTCAGGATGAGGATAACGATGATAACCAGCCAATTCACCCCGATGTACCAGACCAAAATATGGATGGGGCGCGTATATCCGTGCAAGGTTAATTTCTGATCACTTCGCCAATAATTAAAATCGTCTTACAGCAAATCGTGTGATTCTATTAGTACGTTATTAGGTAGACACTGTAAACAGTTACTGCACTTTTTGTCTTATTATGGTATGGTGTCATAACTCGGACAGCTAAATTTAGTATTATGTTTATATTCTTTAAAATAAATAATGCAATTAATACATATGATGTTCCTACCATAGATAACTTCAACATATGATGAAAAGAAAACTGTGGATGTCATTTGCTGAATACTGTGTGTGCGCAATTTGTTGTAAACTGTTGATAATTGCATTGAAAAACATTGCAAGATATAATAAATCCAAAGTGGTACCACATTGTTGTTAAACGTGTCTTAAACAAGCTCTCGTGTTGGTTTAGCTAACCCGCGTGTTTTGTGACTGTTTACACCATGGTTTTGGCTAAACCACATTTGTGTCAACCGATGTCTAAACCAAGTTTAGCCGTATTCTATGGTTTAGCTTAAACTACGTTTATGCATATCAGTAGTAATTTAAACCAGAGTTTATCCTCAGTTTAAGCTTAACTTTGGTTGAACCTCTTTTATGCATGCGGCCCTGAGTGTTTGGAGCCCAACCTATAGGCCTATATGTCGATAAAAATGACGACTTTGAGACGCTTAATCCAAAGAAAGTGTTTATGTCCATTTTTCTTTTAACACAGCCCTGATAAAAGATATCATATAGTATTTGTCAGTGTCCGGTAGTAACGGACAGAACTGTATAGCTTTCTCAACTGTAACCCTGTCATGTTTATTCTTCCCATCACTGGAGACCACATGGATATATCCAACTTATTTTAAGACTGTCTCAGAGCGAACAAAATGGACGCATCGGGGTTGTGCTTTAAGCATGCACCCGCTTAACTGTAAAGGAGAAACACATTTATGGAAACAATTCCATAAGTTTTTAATGAAGAATTCTCCTGTGCCCAACTTATAGTAACCTGTTAAGAATAATTTATTAATATATTTGGAACAATCCATTATCCTTTCCCCGGGGACAAATTCCTTTAAATTTATGGAATATTCCGCTGGTATTCCTTAACACTCTCTTTAAGATATTAAGGAATATTTTTTACAGGGTATATGCATGCATGTAATTGCTTGTCTAATATGTAAACGCCCATATAATCCACAAAGCAGTTATATATTTTCTTTTTGACAGAAACTCAGCACACCCATCCACGTAAAGATGAAGGGACTGGTATTTGGATTGTTGATAGCCTTGACCACAGCCTGCACTCCACCAAAAGGATGGAAACCCATGTCTATGGAGGAGTTAATTCCTAAATACCCTCTCATTATGTTGGCAACTCTTAAAGACAGTGTGCCCCGAGCCCCATCTCTCGTCGGTGGACAGAAGACCTATCAAATATTTTGTGTCCTAAAGGGGGACAATCGTCCAGTACCGGCAATGATTACCATGGATGATCCGTCGAACCCGTGTGTCGGAATTCCTCCCGGTGTGGGGCAAAGCTTCATCATAGCATTGAGCAGAACCAACGACACGGCTTTTACATGGTGGAAAGATGCGGGTTTGGAGTCTATCGTTTACGACTACACAAAAGAAAATCTCGCGACGTTCATGGAATTTTGCGAGCAACAAAATCCAACAACACCCGACGATCAACAAATCTCTGGAAAAGGCAACATGACGTGCCCGGAGGTAACAGACAGGCAGCGCAGCGCCATATGCTCAGGAACAAATCTCTCAGTGAAATATCTATTCATAAGTCTCTGCGTCTTCTTCGCCTTTAGCTTCATGAAAAAATAAATTAAATCAATTGGATTTCATTGTTTGGATTATTGAAAAAAGCCTTTTTAAAAACTGAACTTTTCCACATCCTTCATTGGTGGAAAGCCCTATGACTGTTTTACCTCGAACTTGAGCCATGGATGCTATTTTTTTGTTTTAAGAGCACAACTTAAGTTGTTTTCGGTGGATATTTCGTTAAAAAACACACACAGCAATGTCAAAAGTTAAGAAGTGTGCTCGTTATACCGAGAAATTTCTGCAGCAATATATATTCTAATATTGCGTTAATATGTAAAGACAGGTGATCTAGCCCTGTATTACGTCCAATCACAGTCAGATATGTATATGACTAGCGGTGTATGACTTTAAATAAAAGAACACTTTAAATGTTTATCATATAAGCCGGGATAAATTATGTATCCCATGTGGGCCTATAAAGAAGGTACTCTACTGCGCAGTTTTCTGCAACATTACCTTTACTGTACATTAAATTAAACATCGATCTACAAACGCATTGAGTACACGGGTATTGATAATGAGTCTAGACACTCTGTCTTTTTTTCTCTTAAAAAAATCAGTTGTGTTGAATACTTATAATTTTCAATGCCCGTATATTTATTTTGGTTATACTTTAATCTGGAGATTTAAAAATGAATTGAAAAATGGTGCTTTTGAAATTCTGTCTCAAATTGAGTTAATCCCCCATATTTAACTGCTCCTTCGATTGCATGATAGAGCTCAGTTAAGATGGACTTTCATGAGTCCACGGTGCCTTTCCTCGACGTACGGTTACGCTCGTATCGCTGGTTATACGAGTGTACCGTACGGTATGCTTTTAATGTTTAGTAACGGTACTGTAAAAAGATAACTCTATACTCTCCTATACATGGTGTATGTACTAAATAGCTGAGGCCAGTTGAGCTTGCCAAAAATGTTGGTTAAAAAAAAAACGAGAAAGGTATATATAGGAGTTACGCTAACATACAGAGATGCCAGAGGACGTCAGGTGAATTGGCGATCTAGATGTTGGGGAACGAAAGACAAAACAAAAAAACAACTGCAGTGTCAAAATAGCCTATGATGCTTTGCTGTACCAGTCTCATGTTATTAGCTGAGTGAGTACTAGAGTCTGTCCGTAAAAAGTTAATTTCTTATGGTAGCCGATGCAGACCATCTCCCTACCTGATTCTTTCCGTTTGAGAACAAGTGAACAAAGATTTAGTTAGTTGGCCTATATCAGCTTCTACGCTTGTACAAACACTTCATCTGCTTAATGTACAGACTATGTATAACACATACATAATTACTGTTTATTACTTTGTTTGAGTTAATTTGATGATAATATTTTGTATCGTTGTTTTACAACTGTTTCTGGTAACTCTGTAGCATATACATTACATGCATAGGCTAATAACAAATCGAGAAAAAACATACCTCATTTATATCAGTGTGATATCATTTAATGTATGGATGTTCATGCGTTATGTCATTTAATCTGTGTTTGTATGCTGTACGTCGCGTAAACATAATCTGTTTTGTATTGCTGTATAGCCGCTTGATTTGAATTGCATTCGTCCGTGAAATATGAACACAATAAACATATCATAGTAAATTAGGTGTGTTTTTTCGTGAGCCTTACCTTCTTGCATTTCAGCATATCATATCTCAATGGAGGAGGGAGGGGGAGAGGGGGTGTAATGGCAAAAAATCTCGGCATTGAAATAATTTGCGTTAAAATAGTGAATAACGCCATTTCATTCACATCAGATTTGAAGCAATCCTCAGCCTGTATATGACTTGTTATAGGACAATTTCAAAAGAACGTGCGGAAGTCAAAACGCTGGTGTTATTTAATTCGATAAAATGGCGTACAACAAAACAAAAAAAGGGTACAAAACAAGTGCATGTGGCAAAAAAAAGAAACCCAAACTCATGTCGCAATAATTTTACGATTGGAAGAAATGTCAAATTAGACACATGGAATTGTTATACACTTCCCCATATATTGGTATGCGAATTGTTCTGAATCCCGAGCCGAGCAGGAAGGGGAATTGGTAATTCCCAGCGAGAAGCTGGACCAATAGTTCCAATGATTGAGTGATTTACCGATTGATCTCTTTGTTTTAAGCCGTGTTTTATGGTATTTCGCTAATATGACAGCGGTGTACTAGTATTCCAATAATGCTGGGCATTAGCACAAGCATTAAATGTTAGGTGTTTTGATAACACGTAAAGTTAATCTTCCTCCAGTGTTCAGTATAGACTGTATTCCTACGCTTCGAGCAAACTGCCCTAATTAAGAAAAAAGGACCCAATGGTAGAAAGCTGTTAGCTTATTGTATACACGGCAATGGCGAAAAGCTGGGGAAATAACAATCAAGCTACGCGACCCGTATACGTGATGTTCGAATGTTCTGTATAAAACTAAACGCATGGAGCAATTATGAAAGTAGCAATTATACTCATAATTCCTCCACGCAAAACTATGTGGCTGCAGAATGAGAAATATTTACATACATTGATATATCACAGCCTATTATGTGTGTAAAAACTGGGCTTTCGTGGATTTGCTTCCGACATCCCCACGTCATGGACGGGAAATCTGTTACGTTGGTTTGGGTGTAGGAATATATGAAGACCATATATTAAGGTAAATGACACATTCCAATTTCTAATTTGGCCATATTTGTGCATTCGGATTTTATTCACACATAACTTGTTTCAGTCGGATGATTTCAGTTTGCAAACTAATATATATGTCTAACATTCCATAACTAAAAGTAATATTTTGGAAAATACGAAACACATTTGAAACGAGGTGGTTACCCAATCAACACAGAATTGTACATATTAGCCTTATCATAGCATCGTAAACTCCCTAATAGAAAATATTGTTGTTTTTGTTTAACATTTCGACCTAACTAGTTTTAAATGCACTTACACTAGAAGCTGGGTCGCTCAAATAATTTGTTATCTGGTTTCACCAACTGGGGTAGACATATTTATAAAAAAAAAAGTATTATTGTTTTGACTTACATATAAAACTGGTTTTTGGAAAAGGTCCCATTATATGGCGTTCCCCTGCCGCATACCTTCGCTTTCTTGTTACGATGACCACCACTTTTGAAGCATTATGACGGCAACGATATGAACTAAGGCGTACATCGTTTGACAGAACACGACCAGCAATATCATTGAAAATTGGCTTCCTGGCGAATCACTGTTCGGCAAACTTGGTTGAGAATACGAAAGGTAATCAGTAAGAAAAGGATGCAAACAGTCAGCAATAACGTATTTCATATAGATCAATGTTTAAGCCCTTAGACTAATATTATTGAAGTTTATTTTCGAATACTTTCACTACACGGGGTGTTAAAGAGAGCTATACGTCACAGGATTCATATAAATACGTTTTAAACCAAATCAAAATTAACCCCTGGTAAATTTAATAACCGAATTCCGATACGGTATTGTTTAAAAAGACGCACAGGGAATGCCATTAGGTGCTATACGGTTCTTAAACCGTCAGAGGTTGCGTCTTCGAAGGAAAAGCCCCATAACACTGCGAGTTGGCAAAAATCATCGGCTTGTCAGCGGTAACTTTCAAGAAATGTGATTGGACATTACAGACAAACATAACGCGATTTGGTTGACGTTTTGTCGAATCTTAATGCAACATAAATACTTGGTGGATAATTTAAATCTGATATTTATCCGACTGAGCTGAGCTTCATCGATTTGAAAATCAGAAATATATCATAAAAAAGTAAAACGGCAATTCTCGCAGAACTGAGTTATTCACACATGCAGTATTTAGAAAAAAGACATATCATTATTAGGCCAACTGGATTCCTAATTGGTCTGAAATTAAACAGAGATATTATTCTAACTGTCTACATATTTAATCCAAATATTAATGCTATAACTTAGCCCGATACTTAATGTTTCAAACTGAACAAGGTGCCATTGTTAGTTCTATACACGAAGGTCTGAAGAGAAGAACAACAAATTTCGGTTGTATATTTATAAAGGTAGGTTCCTTTCTTAACAATTCACACCATAACATTCAAATTATTTAATCCAGATAATACCTTATCAACTAATCGGTGATAACTGGTATGCTACTTTAACAGTTATCTTTAATACATGACCAAGCTTACCTGCATGCCTTGCTTTTCTGTGCTGGAATAACCACAGGTGGAAGCGAAGAATAAAAGCGAAAATAATCATATCTATATGCTATATCTCTAAAAAGTTACTATATACAATAAACAACATTTGGATAAGTGGAAAATGTCTCAATAAAACAATAAAACATTGCCAGAGATGTTCTGAAAAATCATGTATCATTGTATTTGCTTACTTTTTTAATAGTGTCTAAACATAACATATATACAGAACCCTACTTCAATTGTTCAAAATAACATTGCGTAACTCCGCATATAGACAGGGTATTTTGATGAAATAAATCTAACCATTCCACTTTTCATTTCGATTTACAACTGTGTTCAACTGTATATGAGTGATTTGTGCCTAATACGATGCTAAGGATTCGTGAACTTACGACAGCGGTGTATTATTAAAGCTAAGAACCACACAAAACCGATAATAATATATTAACAATGTTGCTTAATTCGAAATAAACTGTTCCTCCCCTGCTCCGTACAGACAGCATGGTGATGACAGGAGTACTACCTTAGTCAGATATCATATTGTTATTTCATTTGTTTGTTTGTTTTTTTGCCAGAACGAATAATACACTGAGATCAGGATGATTTTGTCCGTGATAGTGTTCTTGACATATTTCGGCGAGGTCATGTGTTGCTCAGTTCCATTAGAGGAAATGGCGCAACGGTTTGATCTAGTTTTGATCGGGCTAGAGAAGAACCACTTCACTAGAGCTGGTGGAGAGGTAGACAGTGAATTCGAGGTGTCATGCGTTCTCAAGGGAGATGGCGGGATTGTGTACGAGACTGTAAGGATCCGGGCAACTCAGACAAAGTATCCCTGTACAAAGGATACATCCCCGACAAGAATCGGCAAATCATATATCATCGGGGTCAGTCGATTAAACGACAGTAATTTCACTTGGTCCAGCGAAGGTGAACAAGAAACTGTGGCTTTCCCGGCATCAACGGATAACATTAAAACACTTATTCAGTACTGTGAATTTCAGAATCCCAAAGCCCCATTCGGAGAGTCGCTTTTTGAAAGCAGGACGCCATGCCCTTATGTAACACAAGATGATAGACAAGACTGTCGGAATTCGTCCGAAATTGTCCAAACAAATATGTTCTTGATTGCTACGTATATTCTACTGTACTTTTTTCTTTTGTTTAAATCCAGTGAATAATTCCACTCAAAACGAAGAACTTGGATGTAGAACATAGGACAGCCACGTACACATAAGACCTGAAATCCAGATCAGATTACCGCAAAAAGCTGGATATTTAATTCATGCTGAAACTCTGGTTACATCACTGATCAGTGGTTATTTATACAAACACTTTTCTATTAATCCGCTGACAACATTAGATGGTTTTTCGAAGGATGGCTAGCCGAACAGGGTCAGTGTGACCTGATAGGTCATGTCATCAGGGATGTTCCACACTGCCAGTTGTTAATGTCGTTGTTACTTGATTTCACTCTTTACTTCCATTTTACAGCTGCTATACCAGAAATAAACAGATTTAAGTACATATTAACGACTATCTTAATTTAATTCCGTAGAAAGTTGTATTATAACTCGGAGAAAACGCATTTGGGTCTAATGTTGGACTAGAAAAACCATGTATTCGCGGATAATAAAAAAAAAAAAAAGAAAGCCGAATGAAGGAAGAGAAGGCTATCGGGACGCTAAGGCAGTTTTTCATTCTCTCCCTTGTCAACCATATGAATCTGTCAAAGGGATGTTAATGCTCGTCACGTTTAGTTCACAGTTCAGATAAATTAATAGTTCCATTACTTCCAAGACTGCAAAAACTGCGAAAATCAAGCAAATAGTATATTTTAATATTTTTGACTATATCATTGGGGGCGTGAATGGATTCAACCATTCTGTATAATTGACATTGAATATCAATTGAGGAGAAGTTAATGCTCGTTCTTATATATTCATATTCCGTTTATTTCAAATATTTTCATATGTTTTTGCGGACCGTTACAACGAAAAAAACCGCGAAGGAGGGAACGAGACTCTTATGCTCATGTCTGAACAAACTCGTACCGTAAATAATCTCGGACGGAATGCTCTATTTTAATGAAGGTAACTCGCGTTCATCATATAACTGTGTTATCCACGTGTTTTTTGCTTATGTCTGCAGGTTATTCTTGTGTTGATAGGATGACGTCATTGGAGCTACATTATTATTAAAATACTTACAGGGGACGAAATTGGAATTTTTCGCAACAAGGCCTACATAACAAAGGAATAGTGTTTTGTTTGAAAGTGAAGTTACCCAAGAAACTGGCTTGTTCAACCTTGTTTTTTTTTTAAACAAATCCGCGGAGTACTTTGGTTGATTTCCACGCATGCGCACACAAAATCCGGCGGTTAACATTACACGATTTCGTGTAATAATATTGCTTCCATTCACCTCCGAGATAACTGTACCGGTATGGAAAGTGTCGAAGGATATGTTCCGACAGGTCTTATGCTATCTATCGCCGTAGTAATGCACATGCGCACCAGTTTTCCTGAATCATTACGGGAACAGACGAATGAGAACCATACTGATTACCTGATTTCATGTGGAATGGGCCTAGAAAAGGCCAAGCTTCATATCCCTGTATATTGTAATCCCAGGTTAAATAGAGTATACAACAGCTACTTTCCAATGGCCTCTCTTTACCGCACCCAATCAAATTGCCGCTTTCTTAGAATTAGAAACAGGCGGTCTAAATACAGACACATGGATCAACAGGAATTCCAGTGGTATTCCATATGCCCATTATAATACCAGAAATTAACCAAAACTATTTGGCATCAGCCCCCTCCAGATATAGACCAAATACAATTTGGCCTCAACCCCTCCAGATATTGACCAAGAACAATTTGGCTTCAACCCCCTCCAGCTATTGGCCGAAACGATGTGGCCTCAGATCCCTCCAGATATTGACCAAAAACAATTTGGCAGCAGCCCCCTCCAGATATTGTCCAAAACAATTTGGCCTAAGACCCCTCCAGATATTGTCCAAAACAATTTGGCCTAAGACCCCCTCATGATATCGACCAAAACAATTTGGCCTCAGTCTCCTCTAGATATTGACCAAAAACAATTTTGCAGCAGCCCCCTCCAGATATTGACCAAACACAATGCACACAGTACAGGATGCTACTTCCAACCATCAAGCACAGCAATTTGGTCTCAGTGAACAGTACTCTGCCTCTATCCAATGACTTAAACAATTTGAACCGAGCAGGACAGCATGCTGCTTCAAGCAATCAACCAAAACTCAGCCTCAGTGGCGCAGGATGCTGTCACTTACTCCAGACCAAAGAAAATGTGGTGATATGTAAGTGTATAATAACTCAGAGAATAAGCAAATACTGAAAAAAAGTCCGCTTTGTATGACAGTTTATTATTGGCTCCCACTGATAATTGTTAGGAAAGGTTGCAAACAAACTAGACATGAAATATTCTGCTGTTGATGGGAATAGGCTAAATATAAATAGTAAATATCCTAAGGTAATTCTAGCAGGAGTTTAATAAATACAATTGGAAAGCATAAAATACAAGTTTGGTTAGAGTTTCATTGATTGTATGATCACCTGTTTGATGAGAAACTGAAAACTGGGTCCAACAACAGTAGCACAAAAATATTTATAGGCTAGCTCTGCATTTAAAATAAATTTGAATTATTTTAGGATTTTTTAGACAATCGTCTTGAACATATTTCCTTTCTTACAGAAAAAGCCTATGAAAGCAATGATGCTAAAATAAAATGTACACAATTATGCGAAAAATGAGAGAAAAAAACAATAACAGAAACTGAATCTTAAGGGAATAATAAATTACTGAGTGTTAGTATAATTCTACTGATGTAAGACTGGGAAGTACTGACAACATCGAAAAAGCTTTTTAACCATTGTTAGTAGACGAAACAGAAGTACTGCATACTTCTAGGTAACAAGATGGCAAATGCTTCTGATCTGTTGTACCCGTTTCAGTGAAGTGGACATAAAAATGAATGAATGCAGATTTCTACTTATATGGGAGATATTCTCTTCTGTGTAACAAATCAGCAAAGATATGTTATGCTGTAAAGATATTCATTGAACCAGCATATCAGCATTATTGTTCTGGCTGAGATAAATGCTTTAGGACAGAATCTAAACTTTTGATTAGGTGACCATGTCCTCTTCTGATATTTTCAAATATTCCCCACTTCTAATCACCATAGGAGTGAAATGAGCAAGTTATTGAGAAATTTTGGTCCATTTTTTGTTGATAGATCTACACATGTGCATCTTCTAGAAATAGAAGATTGTCTTCTGGAAGACCTGGTCAATCTGAGCGAATTGAGTGTGCATTTCTTCCTCTCACAGAAGGACTCTAGAATAACCATAAGACATTCTTGGGAGTGAAAATCAAGTTGACCCAAGAAAAATGCAAAACGTGTAGTCCTTTGGTGTTAGAAGTGAGGAGTAAAGACTGATCTAAATTTTGTTCTGGGGTTAAGTCAAAGGGCAATAAATAACACATTCACAGGGGAGATAACTGGGAACAAACCCAGGTCAAGCCACAGCAAAGAAAAGGGAGGTTACTCCATACAGCAAACCTTGAAAATTAAAATCAATTAAATTTGTAGCAGAGAATATGACAATAGCACTGACTAAACGAGCAAATAAGTTCAAACTTACAAAAAACGAAAAATAGATCTTTAGAGTACAAGGAAAAATCCTAGCTATACAAGTAATAATTGAAATATACAAAGCAAGCAGTAACAGGAGAACAAAAATCAGAAGTCAAAAAATGTGAGACCATATAAAGTCCACTCTGAAATCCTGTACAGTTTCTATATTACACCTTTGGTGGCTTATCTATTTACATCTATAATACAGGGTAAGTGTACAATCTGCATACAAAAATGCTTTATACATCTTCTGGGGCAAAACAAGCTACCTAATAAACTGGTAACATGGATATGTAAATCCAACTAGCAAACAGAAGTATATATTTACACTTGGTTATACCATAAGTACACTGCTGCTTATAATATATATGGTACAAAATGATGAATGGCCCAAGAAATGTACATCACATTTCTACAAAATGTAATTTCATCAATTCAGTAAATATATGCAATTAAGAATTTTTACTTTTACTTTTGCCAAAACAAACAGCTATACCAAATCTAGTCCTAACAAATGCATGGAAAAAATTTATACGATAAACATATTAGGATTAATGTAGAGATAATATTAAACTATGAGAGCATGTTTTCTATAACAATAGAAAGTGAAAGTGAATGTTATTCAGGAATCAAGTTTGAACAAATCTATTAAGTCTTATGCACAATATAGTCAATGTTGATTACCCTGGACTGATTAAGTCCCTTGAATAATGTTTCTAAAAATATACACCAGGATTATCATTTAAGAAGAAAACTGAATTGTTCAGGCAGTAAATGATTCGGCAGTTGAAACTGAATTTGCCAAAAAACCCCACTAATTTTTCTTTATTTCAAGGGGCACTTTTTATCAAAGTTTGGGTGGGGATGGAGACATCCACACAAATTGAGGATAGGCCAATAGGATAAGTGGAATATCAGAGGTTTAAGAACATGCACACGATGAGAGGAATACCAGAATACCACAAGATGAGGACTTGCTCACATATATAGGAGATAAGAATTGTTAACAGCATGATGACATGTCCACGTATTGAAGAGAGGACATGCGCATAGATTCATGACATACCCACATATTGAGGACATGCCCACAGATTGGGGACACACCCATTGATTGAGGACATGACAACAGATTGAGGATGAGGACATACCTCCAGGTTGAGGACATGCCCATAGATTGATGTTTGTTTGATTGGTGTTTAACGTCGTACTCAAGGGTATTTCACTTATATGACGACAGATTGTCAACTTCACACAGCCTTATTACGGTGGAAAACCGAGAGGGAACCTTGTAAAAACCACCCCCGCGATTGCCGGAGCCACAACATGTGACTTGCTCATATACCTGATGGTTGAAAGGCGGACTTGAACCGTGAATGGTAAATCGAAGCATGTTCGGTTCAGGAAGCGCACTCGCTATCACTGAGCCACGGCCGCGGGCCCCCCATAGATTGAGGACACACCCATTGAGTGAGGACAAGCCTCCAGATTGAGGACATTTGAAACATTCACTGCATCATGACATGCCCATAAGTGAGGAGATACACACAGGATAACATGGGAGTTGACTGAAGGCAAAGAGTGACCTTCAGAGCTGTGCATGCATTGAACTTCAAAGACAAGACAAGCCATAGATTACACTCTTACTGAGTCCGCACAGTGCCAGACAGAACCGATTTCCTTCCGCACAACGAAATTAATGGAGCTTAAAAATATACTCAATTGAGTTTCGCTATTCTGGACGAGCCTTTCTGTAAGAATTGAATTTTTAATAAAGGGAAATAATATGAGACAGAGGCTGAAAGCTGAATGTTCGCAGGAACTGTTCTCAGTGTGCATATTTCTGAAGTCTCCACTTGTTAGTTTGACAAGAAAGTTAGAATTTACAACCGGTAAGCATTCTTCAGAGGACAGTTTTACATCTGGAGTTACTATTGTACCCTTCCTTATAACGTATATTTAAGCCAAAGCTCATTCGTTAAAACACAAATTATCAGTCACACATAAGCGTCTATTCTGAACCTAATCTCACTTAAACTTATAATTACTTTCATTCTGCGCTCATACAATCGCAGGAGAAATTTGCATACGTCTTACTATGAGGAGTATTATATACATTTTACAATTCTCTTCTGCTAACCAGTGTCGTACCAGTAAAGTACAAAACTTGAGGTGGTTATAAGTTGATTACAAGACAAAAAGAAAGAAGCAGTTCTTCACTATCATTCATATCCCTGAAGAACACTTGGTCAATCCTTGTCAAAGGTAGTTCCAAGTCCTTTAACCTTCAGGTTAACGTAATCACCTTTGACCCAGTGTCCTATACTAACTGTTTCCATTTTGGTTGTTAAATTTCGTCTGGTTTTGGAACTCTGACCATCTAACAGTGACCATGGTCTGTGCATCAAAGACATCCTTATTCCTGTGAGCCACGATCTACAGAATCCCCCAAACTTTGTCTAGAGGGAGCTGTGGATGACTTCCCCTTTTTGGACTTGACCTAGTCCCTGTGTCAGTGTGGGATAGGCTGGTTTGGGTGTATTTTATAAGTTGTGCTAACCAATGGCAGATCTTTTTGAGACAGTATTTAAATCAAGAGGAGATAACTATTTACACATGTGTCTGGGCAGCTATGTACAGAGAGGTATTGCCATCTAAAAGGCTAGAGTTCTGTCCCTTGGGTTGGGGTCTGATCATGACGTTGTGACTGTTATTTCTGCCAAATATGGATACAAGGCTAACAAGACAGCAAACATTAACACCAGTAGAGGTATACTAGCACACAAAGACAGCTGAAATGAAAAAAAAAAAAAGTATTTAAATAAACAAGAATCAAATGGTTTCCCATATATGCCTCAACACCATGGCTAAACTAAATAATTTTTTATCTAAATAAATAATGTTTACTTTTGTGTATATTTTGTAGTTTAACATAAAAGCACAATGAGTACAATAAAAATAAAGTTTAAATTTTCCGCAAAATGAATAGCCAGTTTTACACAGTACAATTTCAATATGGTTACAATTTTTATTTTATGTTCAGAAAAAACATCATATTAATCTGTCACATTGTTAAGTAAGTATGAATATTCTAGAAACAAACTACCCTCCATCACAGGGGATTGGATTTAGAAGAACTGTCTTACCAGCTTTGCACGGTCTGCCATGTACTGGTAGTTAGAAGAGAGTTCTGTGTTTCTGGTCCGTAATGTATCTCTCTCTTCCTCATACTTGGCCACCTGTTCTTTGAGAGCATCTATCTGTTGGCGGGTGTCACTCAGCTAGGTTAACAGAATCAACAGTCAACATTTACCAGTCAAAGTGATAACAGTAGTTCCAGAATACAAGACAAAGTAACAGAGGACTGTAAACAGGGTGCAGCAAGACAAAGTCAACACAATCAACAAGATGTAATCTGTTTCAGAACCTATGATTTTGTTTTGACTCCACATTTCAATGTTAATTTGGACACCATTCAAGCCAATCAAACATACATAGAAATCCAAAAGAGCTTTTGATTTTTATAATTATTTTTTAAAAACTTTTAAATCAAATTTACAGTTTTCAATAAAGGAACTAATTATTTATTTGAAAATTGCTCAAGAATATTTCAGATATATGGCTGTGAAACAAGGGCAACATTTGCAAAAACCTGCCCCCAGTTTCTAAAGGCACTTTTTTCTTCTGCAAAAGAGGGTTTAAGTTAGATGCAATCAATTGACAACACAAACTGAAACAAAAAAAAATATTTAAAAAAAACATGGAAAATGTACACAGCATTTAAAAACAAGTAAAGCCTTATTCAAAAACAATAATAAGCACTCATATACAAAGGAGTTTAAGGATTCCAATATTAGTTTTGTTTTATAAAGATAATTTATTTAACATAGGGCTGTAAATAAAATGCAGCATTAGGTCATAAAGGGTCTATTTTTGTAGACACCCTCTCAATGTTATTGTTTATCTGATTTGGGTTTAACATTGTACTCAAGGGTTTTTCCCTTATATGACGGATTGTCCACTTCACACTGTTGGAACACCAGGATTTGTTTGTTTGTTGATTGGGGTTTAACGTCATACTCAAGGGTATTTCACTTATATGACGACAGATTTTCCACATCACACTGCACCTTGCCTTTTTATGGTGGAAAACTGGGAGGAAACCTCGTAAAAATCTCCCCTGTGATAACCAGAGCCACAACTTGACTCGTTCATATACCTGACTGTCGTCAGACATAGTAACATGGTACAACAGAACCTGAAATATTGCACAGTAAATTAATAACAATTTGTTATTCCTTAGTTGTTTTGTCTTTAAAGTAATTAATCTTTAAATGCAATTCAAGCATGACAAGAAAAACTTGTTAACAAATCATAACAAAACCACTAATTCCAATACATATAAAAATACACAAATTAAAATGAATGGCACCAAAATTTATTAGAAAAAAAAAAAAAAAAAAAAACTGAAGAAAAAAACAAACAGCAAAATGCAAAACCATGAGTTACAAACCAAACAGCCTTGCATTCTAAGTCGACAAACGAGGGCAAAGGGTAACATAAGCACACACTGTATAGTACCAACATTGTAAAGTAATTCCATCTACACAAGCTTAAATGACACCGCTACCATTTCGTCAAAAGCAAACATTATCTATAAAGGATTGAGTATCTAGTGTTTTTTTGTGCTTATATCATCAAAACCCCCAAAGACACTTTTTTAAAACAAAATGAATTGAAAAGAGCTTCATTAGGAATATTTTTGAAAAAAATCAAACTGAAATTTATAGAATTTTTTTTTCATTTTAAATCTGCTTGGTTACACCTATAAATTTATCCCAAATGATCCCAATATTGAATTCTAATCCGTAGTTTTTCCATTTCAATTTGTTTTATAAGATTTAGCTTAAAAATCCCAAAAAGATTATTGCAAAAATTAAATAAAAGAGAGATTTTTTGTTTTTCTTTGCTTATTATAAATTAAAAAGTTTATAAATTTTGAAAGGTAAGATGAACAGGTTTCTGTTATAAAAAAGATAGTGCAGCAGCCAATCATAATCTGAGAACACGGAGGAATGTACGAATGTTTGCATGCTGGGATAGTTAAACCAACATGATGATATTGGTTGTTTGGTTTGTACCTGATCCTTTTTACTGCCTGTCGTTCCTCTCTGTCTCACCTCTATTTTATACTGCTCTGCGTCTTTCTGAGCGTCTGTCATGTTCAACATCCATGTCATTTCTTTGGACTCTAATTTATCTTTTAAGGCCTCCAGTTCCTTGTAGGATTCTTGAAGTTTGTTGTAATCAGAAGAAAGTTTTAAATTCTCCTTCCGAGACCTATTAGCAAAAATATACATCTATGAAACATTGCCCATTTAGTGTTGGACTCAAAGAAATTTGACTTATATGACATTTTTTGGAAAATTGATGTTATCCAGTTCTTACTAAATAGGAAAGGAAGATAATGTTCTTCCATTAGCCAAAGGGTGTCTAACAAGCCATGTAACACTTATTTAAATTCTCTGAAAATCTATTTGACAATTTCAGCTTTAAAAGCAATGTCCTGTAACAGCCTTGAGAGAGGTGGTATACTCAATATACATGAAAACTCAGCATGGTGCCAAGCAAGGACGAAACAAAATCTTACGTCTGTCTCAATAAAAGTTGGATACCATGATATGCATATTATAAGTGTCAATCTAACCACTGGATTGTTAACTACAGAGAACTAGGTTGAACAGCAGAGGATATCTGGATAATATGCTATAGTAGAAAGGACTGGGTGTATTTAAATACATGGGGTTTATCATGGACATGGTAAATGAAGTACTTACATTCTCATTTCTGCCTCTATATGTTGTATCCTCTTCTTCAAATTTGCACATTCCTCTTTTTGGGCTGCAAATTCTGTCAAAGAAAAACAAAACTTGATTGATTTTTTGTTTGAAGTTTTGTTTTGTTTAACTGGTGAACGTTAATGAAACCATATGAATTTCCTTCCCTATGGCTTAAAATATAATTCTTTGTAAATGCAATAATTTTAAAGTTAAAATTTCCTGAAAACGATTAACCCGTAATATTAAAGCATAGGCAGCCTGCCTCCCGTGCCATAAAGTGGCAACGTCATTTCGCAAAGGGATGTCACTCTATTGTCGTAATGTCATAACTCAAAACCTCTGTATTCTGACAAACTTCTGCAACAATACTGGAGACTGCCACAAGCAGATCGGCTTCCTGTTGCCTCTTAACTCTGATAGCACTAGGCAACAAGAAACGCATCAATAACATATTTATTTATCTACTCAAAATGACACAGGGCATTGAACTATTAGGCTGACTTTGCAATGTTTTGTACAT
>JARFOD010085390.1:0-18767 GCA_031763545.1 Mopalia muscosa | reverse complement strand
CCCCCCCCCCCCCCCCCCCCCCCCCCCCCCCCCCCCCCCCCCCCCCCCCCCCCCCCCGGTTGAAACTCAACTGGCTCAGCCATCCAATAACAGTTTGTGAAATTTTTGGAGGTGTATAAATCCAAACAACTATCCTTTATGCCAGTCTTACAGGCTTTCAAATGTTTGACAGTTGACCTATTTTCTGTTTAATTCTTCGCTACTGCTTTTTGTCTTTTAAGTTGTGCTGATTTACATAGTTCATATCATTGATGTGGATCATAAAATCAATCAACCTGTCACAGTTGAAAGTCAAGTTACATGTTATTAAATTTTATTCAATTTTCCACATTGCTGTTTGCATTTCTTTCAACTTTATATTCTATTTTAGGTCATATTGTTTGTTGTATCAGTGGTCACTGGAACTGTACATCATGTCACATGATGTAGGCCAATGAAGTTGCCTGGAACAATAAATTTAAAACACAAACTGAAACAAATTACTACATCTGATTTGACTAATTCTAATCTTAGTGTATTTACTTCATGATTTTGCCAACTCCAATATATGTGTACATATAGATATTATTGTTTTTATCTGAAAGCCTGCTTGACCCAAGAACTAGGTGCACAGTCATTGGAATGTCTGTTTAGTGACTACTGACTATGAAATAGCTAGATGCGGTTCAATGATCACCTGTGGTTAATTTCATGTCAGACTGTTTTCAGATAGGGCTTGGTTCGTTCAGCCCAGTTTATACCTGTCATGGATAGAATATGTCTATTCAAGTTTCACTCTATCAAGGTCTTGTTGAGGAACGACATGTTTATATGAAGACTGTAGTGTTACAGTAGTGTTATTTGAGACATTCCATTCTTTATTAAGTAAAAGCAGACTGTCTGGGTTCAGGGGCTTAGCCAGAAATCAAAAGTATGGTGTCTAAAATGGCCATTTTGCTTCACTTTTTAAGTTACTGGGTGTTAAAGTTTCTTAAAACCGGTTGTCCAAATGAGGCAATTTTACAATTCATGGTGTTCAAAGGACCGGCGGACACCCCTCTGCCTAAGCCAGTAAAGCCAATGCAGACCCTATAACATCTAGATTGAAAATCTATTTGAGGTGTGCATCATCCTGATAGATATAATACTAAAATCTCCTATTGATGTAATGCACTGGCAGGCTTAGTTTTCCTCAAATTTATTATTGTGTTAAATAAATTGCAGGACCAAATTTTAAAAATATCTGTCAAAATATGTGAAATATTTCACCTCCTATTTCAATATAAAGAACATTATTTAAATGTGACCATGGATATGTTTTCATTTTAAAAAATTCTTTTGTCGATAATCTCTTTATGTGACTTTGTTGAGGTAAACTTTGTGTTTTAACTGTTAGATGTCCTCAACGCCAAAACAAATAAAAACCTGATAGGTCAAATTTACAAGTGTTTTCATTATTTTGTTCTTAACTGTATAAGATCTTGCTATGGTGTGTTAGAACTCTACCTGCCATGTTTACTGTACGCTTGCCTGCACTCATTATAACATGGGGTATTTGTACACATGTAAATCTATACCTAGTTCTTTGTAAACGTTCATATTACAGTGACCAAAGCACAATGAGTTATAGTTGTCCTCCTGGTTTGAGCTCTACATTGAGACTGCTCAATGCATAATTTATACACTGTGGGAAAATGTTTTCAGTATCTCCAAAATATGTGTACGTCAACCATTATTATCATTTATATAACAGACAAACTCCTTGTTTGGGTGTTTCACCAAGAACTGTTTCTGGTTCAATGAAGAAGGAATGGATTGTTGTTGTCACACTCACAGTCCTGTAATACAGGCGGGGGTCGTTTACCTGTCTGTCTTGTACTTGTCAGAACACTGCTTTGCTAGGAAGCTATGTTCCATGTCAGATATTTACCATCCCTTCTCCAGCTGAGAATGTGTCTTTTTTACCTTTATATAGAGAACAGCAGAATATGTCGTCAATAATAACTTGCAAATGTAATTATTATGCCATGTATTGCAGAGGTGATTTTCATAAGGTTTCCTCTCGGTTTCCCGGTAATAGGGCAAGGGACAGTGTGAAGTGGACAATCTGTCGTCGTATAAATGAAATACCCTCGAGTACCAGTAACCTTTCTATGTTTAATAATTGAGAATGAGTAATCAAATTTACTGCCCATATTTCAAAATATAAACTGATCAAAATTTTTTCCATGATTTCTAACCCTTTTGTCTTAAACAGTATTATGTTAGCAGAATGAAGAAGTTACTTGAATATTTTACGGTAGTATCAAATGATACATATGTGGACGAGCTCCCATTATCTTGGCTGCTGTCAATGAAGTAGGAAATCTGATCATACTAACAGCATCACCGCTGTCTGTTTTAATCATTAAATGGTTATTTGTTCTCAGAATAATCACTGAAAGCTATCTGCCTATTTGAGGAGCTTTCAGCTGAGTCTGCTTAGATTTGTAACTTACCCTTCTGAATGAAATATAATGACCTGGGTTGTGAGGAAGTTGACTTGGACATATCACACATGCATGTGCTGATGTTACTAGCTACTGATGAATGATGATCATTGGCAAGATAGCTTATTTTTCAAGATCCCCTTTATAAAAAAATATATAGATTATAGATACCTTGTAACTTCTATCAGTTGGGACAGAGAAATAGGCTTTACCACAGGGGGTCTTACATGTTATTTCTGTGGACTGTCCCCAAAATTAGTGTCCCAACTTATAGAAGTTATAGGGTAACCGGTATATTCAAAATAGATTTATAAATCTAACCTTTAGTTAAACCACAAACAAACATCATTCACATGTTGTTACGTAATGGCACAATTGTAAAAAAGTTGTATATAGAAGAATTTAGTGTTAATGTAGTCTGTAATTGGGTCAAGGCCCGTTGACCATGTATGAAATAAATTAATTAAAAACAAAAAACTGCTCATTTCATGAAGAACATGAGTGTTACTGATTATCATGACGTGACGTCACATGTGATCAGATGAGTGTCTTGCTCGAAATAGTAATAAAAGTCAAGGGAAATATTTTATCCGACATTCCGTTCAGTTCAATATTTTATCTGTACAAAATCAAAAATGCCAGCAATTTGTAACTGATTACATTTGAACAACTTTTGCTGTACAATACTTTAGCAAATCCATTATTGTAGTGTCTCGATGGTGGTTTGGATTAACACTTGAAGACCACATAGGGGAAAAAGGCCGTAGTCACACAATTGAAGCAATTTGCAGAAAAGCAGTTTTAGCTTTAAAAGTCTGTACAGGGCTACATGTATATTATTTTCAGACATTGCTATTTAAGGACTACGGTAGTTTTCAGGCACAACAATATACGTTCGGGAATGTTTATGCCTAGTGCTTATAGCTAAGGAGGTAATCACGAATCGTGAAAAGCACAGACACACTGTTTTACTTAGCACTGGAGGAAGATAAATTTAAGTGAAGTATAACCTTGGGCATGGCATTGAAAACCAATCAATCAACCAATCAATCAATCTAATTGCCGAGATTATTGAAGCCCCCCTCCAAGTCCTCTTTCACTTGCAGCATAGCAAATTACCGTATGTATTATCTATTGCCAGGCTTGGTAATTACATAGTGAAAAAGAAACGTGTTGGTTAAAGAAAGTTAAGGTCTTATGGATTGTGTTTCACGGATTCTTGCTTTAAATGCCTGTCAATTTAACTTTGACACTGAACAGTCAAACATTTAGTGACTTTATATCTCGTCTCACATAATCCCTTAAGCACACATACTCTCAGATCATTTACTCTAAAACTGTAAATAATTTCTTTATGTTTATAAAATATACAGAAAAGCTGTAATCTATTTCACACATAGCACAGTTAGCATACCACCGATATCCACATTGTGTCAGCTATAAAAACCTCTCACGGCTCATAACATCATGTTAACATGTGGTTTGAATGTAAACTGGCAAATACGCTGAGCTATTGTTCTCACTAGTTAGCAAGTCTCATTGTTTGCGTTTATTGTTTTTGACTGACTAGATGGAGAAAACATAGTGAAGATGTATTTATTTATATTAAACTTTGATATCCAAACACAGCTTCATGTGTTGTCTTTGTATTGCACCTGCTGATTGTCCAGTTTAAACTGCAACTGGCACAGATACAAAAAGGCTGATGGTTTGTGAATGTTCATTTATTGTGGGGACTGGGGCCATGGTTTATTGAAAAGCATGGGTGCTGGGTGTTTACAAATAATACTTAGATGTACTGTTCATGGGATTGAGTCTGTTTGTCGACCAATGAGTGAGTCACCCGTACTCGGTTTGCCACCGTAATTAGGCCAGGAGCAGTTTGAAGTGGACAATCCATTGTCATATTTATAGCCTAATAAGTGAAATACCCTTGAGTATGATGTTAATGTATTAAACCCTAATGAAATAAACAGACATCATTTACCGTGGTGCATGCATTACCTTATATTTATATGCTTAATATTTAATTACATGTACATTTTAATGGAAAACTGTACAACAACAATGCCCTGAATGATCTCGATTTTGAACTGGACATTTTGGTGATAAATACTTTCCAAACAGTGGCAGGCGTCAGAATACCATTGGCTCACATTCTCAATATGGCTGGGCCAAAATTCCTTCCACATATCAAACGAGATCAAGAGGTACAGTTCGGGCACAAGTCGTTTGTTTGCAGATGAACTCTTCATTGGATCAGACAGATTTGAGGCATAGTGATAAATCTAAAACCCCTTTCATACAGTTCCCTGGTCTTGCCTTTTTATGTTAACCGAGCTGAGTTGTAATATGTGTTGTCGTTGGTCAATGCTTTCTATTGTTCACTTTGATCACTGATGAAACTGGGTTTTCCAACTTGTCTTCTTTGAGATTCTCCAAGTATGTTACTTCCTAGGCTTGTATTATTGCCATTCCAAGTTATTTATTCTCTGTATAAAAAAAACCCATCAATTTATTATAAAACTATATTATTAGATTTATGTTAAATCTCATAAAATAGAATACGTTACCATTCTTTTTTGTGAAAATTTTCAACCTAGATTTCTATAATGTTATAGTGAAGATCTATTTAACAGTGTCTGGCTAAGCATTTTTAATCTTCTATACTGTCTGATATGTATTGTAAAACTTCAATCAAATGGCATCATTGTACATGTAGTTTAATGTATTAAATTTGAACTGATGCTCTGATATTTGTTTTAAAAAAATAAAAAAAACTGTTTCTATTCACACGGAAGCACTTACAAAAATTTAGATATGAAAATATGGTTATCCTGTGTGCAGTGATTTTGAAAGGACATTGATTTAAAGCAAAGCTGCTCAGGTGGTTTTCAACACATAGTTTATCGATACTTATCAATTCAGCACAAAACAGATCGCGTCACAATTATAATTACACTAAACTAGCTTCATCTTTTGGAAATGAAAATACATGTACTCTCCCAAAGATTATAATTCATACATAAGTAAGACCTTACTTGATCCTTGCCAGTATGACACCATGACAGGTTTGTGCAAAGGGAAAAACTAGGATTTTTATTTTATTTAATTACTTCAGCCACACCAGAGACACCTACAGAAAAAGCTACTGTATTTGCACAATCTATGACATTTTGTTATTGTTTTTGCTATGTGCTTTCACCACTTGTTGTAGTTTTTGTCGATAGCTGGTTATAATACTAATGTGGATTGCTAATTAACGTTTTTGTTGGACTTGTTGCTGTATTAAATAAAAGCCAGTGGGTTATCAGGTCAGTGTGACACCATGTCCTAGTGTCTGGCTGCCTGCATAACTGATTCTCCTCCATCTCTCTGTTTTATAGCTTTTGATTTCTAGCCTTTGTTTCTGGACTGAAGTGGTCCTCTAATAATATCCCTTCAGCATTCCAGCACTGACCCCAGGCTCTGGGGTGGAGAAAGCAATCTGCCTCTTGTTTATGATCAGTTGAGGTTTGGGGTGTCAGGTTAAAATAACACAGCTTTCTGGCCTGCCTTGACTAGACTGCCAGTGATAATATCAAAATGTCAAGCTAGGCATATGTCCATAAACAAGTTGGTCTGCTCAGAAAATTCATACCATTGAATACATGCTATCTAGACTTCAGATTTCTGAGTGTTAAATAGAATATAGCTCTGCCTTCAGCACCAGATTCACCTTAGCTTAATTGAATATAATCGGACCCATATGTAATTGGTAAATCAAATTTGAATTTCCACTATGTCTAATTTTTCCTGTCATTAATAGATGCATGTACATGTTAAAGATACCCGACTACCTGAGTAATATATAATAAATTTACCAACTGTTGTTTGTGATCCCACTTCTTTTTGCCCTCATCATGGTGTTCTGTGACTGTTCTCAGAGGTGAGGGGCAACAATAAGAGGATCTGTTTGCGCCTCTCTGCTTTACATCATGGGATTTTCTTATCTTTGCTTTTACAGTTTACTATTGGTGTGGAGTTGTGGCTAAGCCAGAAATCAAAAATATGGTGTACAAAAGGTCATTTTGCTTCACTTTTAAGAAACTGGGTGTCCAGTCTTTACATTTTCCCTATCTCCTGTATGTTAAAAATTTCTTAAAACAGGGTGTCCAAATGTGGAAATTGATCAATACAGGGTGTCCACTTGGACGTGTGGACACCTCTCTACCTAATCTCTGGTGTGGAGAGTAGTTATCCTTACCCTTTGGGCCTAGGGAGCGGGTAGGCCATGGCCCTGCAGAATACTCCCTCGGCTTCCTCGGTCGATCGTAAGAGGCGAGAAAAGAGGCTGCTTTCTATTCCAAATTCGTTGAAAATATTGTAGTCTTGTGCTATACCCTTAGGGGTTTTATTACCGCCTTATGTCGTAAAACACATAAAAATAATAAATATGTTATACTGGTGAAATATAAAAAAATCCATTTAAGTTATTAAGGGAAACATTTATGTTTAGCTTAGCATTTTATTGGTTGAAATTCAATAGCTGTCAAGTCTTTTGTAAAGCTTTAATAGGTAAACACTAACCTGTTAACATTGCAACTTTTTAAAGTTATTTTTTAAGATTTTTAAAAAAATTTAATTAAAAACCTTTCAAAGTTTTTTTTGTTTTGTTTTTTTTTTCAGATACATTTTTGTTCTTATATTAAATATATCACATACGATGCAATTTGCGTTTAGAACTTATTATTAATTAATTGTTTTTAATTGTAAGTTTTGTATTGAATTTTGTAAAATATAATTTCATTAATATTGTTTTATTACATTTTTTAATAAAAAAATTTAAATTACTTTTTTGACAGTTCTATATTTAATTACATTTTTAAAAAAATTTCTATTCATTTGTTTTTATTAACGTTCTTTTAACTGATTTGTTTTATTTACATTTTTTTTAATTTAATTTATTTGTCATTTCTTGTTTAAATAATTTAGCATTTTTCTGATCATAACTTTTATATTTACTGATGTAGTGTTTCTTTTTCTGATAAATATTGAATTCAACTACACCTGGTAAAAGGAAGTAGAACTTTGCTGTTACGTAACGCTGTATTTATTTTTGTAGAGAAAATAATTTTACTTGCTTGTTATGATGTCTGTATTGTGATAACTGAGAACCATAATTTTCTCAGCGTAACCAAAAAGTTTACATTGTATGGTTGTGTTAAGACTCAGAAAACCATCGCCATGCTGGTGACGTTAAACATCTACAAACCAAACAACCAACTAATTGCACTGCTGTGTTCAACTGTTACCGCATCTATGTACATTTGTATTCGGTTTTCTCTTGGAGAAAATCCCTAGAAATATTGCATCGGGCTAATAAATTTCTTTTACCATTTATAAAAAAATAAAACAAGCTTTTAAAAATAGGATGACCTCGAGTTTCTTTGGAAATATAGCATTATACCAACAGTCAGTTGAATTCAGCTCTCGGTTTGTAGGACATATTCTTCTCTAATCTTCCGATTATACGAATTTTTTTTTTATCCCTGTGGAAATCATTGTAGGGAGCAATAGCAACACTAGTACATTATTCGGAATATTTTACTCTTATTGAATTCACTTGATGGAGCAATAGAAACACTAGAAGATTACTGGTAGATTATTCGGAATATGCTTCTCTTATTTTAATAGCTGGAGGGAGCAAAAGCAACAGTAGTGGATTTTTCGGGATATTTTACTTTTATGGTAATTATCCCCCAAGGAGCAAAAGCAACAATAGTGGATTATTCGGAATTTTTAACTCGTTTGGTAATAACTGTAAGGAGCAAAGAACACTAGTAGATTGTCCTGTATATATGACTCTTATGGAAGTAACTATAGGTAGCAATAGCAGCACTAGTTGATGACTGACATACATACAATGCATACACACACACATACACAAATACACACATAATACATACATACATACATACATACACGCGCACACACACATACATACATGTACATACATACATACATACATACATACACACATACATACATACATACATACATCCATACATACATACATACATATGTAGCAGGTCCAACAAAATATACAAACATGTAACATTGTTTATTTATCTACTTGTCATAGAAACAATAGTGTAACGTATCATCAATATTGCATGAATTTCAACTGCCATTTCAAAACACATTCATACATCGGGGATCAGCACCAAAAAATCCCATACCTGTGGCAACTACAAGGTCAGAGAGCTTGCGCCCAATAAGTATATGAGCGATTGCATAACAATAAATGAGAACTGTGGGAATACAGTCTTAGAAGGAAATGAAACTTGCCGTGACTTCATTTGCTTCTTTTTCCTTCGGATCACTTCTTTAAATTGCTCAACCTGTTTTCTCTATCAAATTATGGTTCATTTGTAAGAAGCCAACAAATAACAAATGATGGAAACATTTCTACTGGAGACTACTTGCTAAATACGGACAATATTTGGACAAAATTATTTTTTTAAAGGGTTAAATTGACAAGTCTCTTTATAATTTTCTGGACGAAAATATCACACCAGGTGATAACTTGCCCAGCGTTTCAGCCAATTGGGTGAATGAAAATGACTGGATCTGATTAAATCTATTTTCAGTATGCCCCACTCCGTGAACTCCGTTTCAGGTTTACGCAGCGGAAATCCTCTGTACCCTTCCCACTCGTGCAGAAAACTTTCATCTTTATCATTTTCCTATTAACATTAAAATGGACATTATTTTGCAGTTGCACCAATAAACAACTAACAAATGTTATTTGACGGGATGCCTTGTCTGGGGTCATGGGAAAAGGACTGTATAGAAATCAGTCTGTTTCTTTGATATTAAACAACGGATCCGCAGAGTCGGCAATTACATAGATTTCTGAGGATTCAATAATAATACCAGTAAACAGAGAAAGGCTTCTTTGGGGGTCATTTGAAAATGACTTGCATTTTTGTCGTCGACTGAATGACTAAGATAAACAACGCATATTGAAAGACTGGAAAGTCTAAACACTCCTATGTACATATAGCTATGCAAATAAGGAAATAAGTGCGTTTACTGAGATTCTCTTCAGTGGATTGTTCCAAAGTCGCTGGCTGTAATGGTAGCCATTATGACATTGTTCAACAGGAAATTTTATTTGACTATGTTAATCTGACCGATGGGCTCGCTAGTTTCCTAGCTGATCGATGGTGTGACAGCAAGTCTGTGAGCGGCAAGTATTGACCCATTTCTTCCATTAATCCCAAAATCAAGAAATTTCTTAGAGGTATGGCTTTCTGTCAGTGCACACTAATCAGTCAGTGTGGGTTTAGCCGACATAGGAGGATCATCAATTTGCCAACACTAAAGACTATGGTGGTGTAGTGTTGCTATTTCTGTCGGGGTTCAAGGTCGTGAAGTTTTTTAGATACCCTTGAAAACTGTATCACCACCAATCAATCATTAGATGTATGTGGTATTATGGTAAGGGATAATTATTTCTGTCGAACTATCATGTCTTGTATCTAAGGCCGATATAAAACTATGCAGTTGTTACCGAACATCACACAACAGTTTAGATAAAACGCGGCACTAGCGACAAGAGCAAATCAAAACAGCTTGTCGAAATCGAACTACTATTGCACATAGTAGTGCAATGTATCAATTTCCAAGAATGTCCTGTCCTCAAGCAATGTAATCTAACTAATAAATCAGTTGTCGTCCAGACTGACAGTTACAGGTCATCAGTAATTTTACCTGAAACCTGGGTTTTTGCGCGCAATTCCTAATAGGATGAAATACGTTGTGTTCACTGGATGAAGGTCTCGTTAACACCAATTGAACTGACCTTTTATTGCCATCCCATCATGAAAGCAAACAATGATAGATCTGCTGTCTTGTACAAATGAAGCTATTAAGAAGGGTCAAAAGCATTAAATTAAACTTGATTTAATTTTATTACACTTAATCTCGAATAAATGGGACATATTTTAATAGTCCCGAAAGCCTAATTTACTGTAATTTTACTTTAAATAGCTGAATATAGTTGTGTGATCAACAAACGTTCTATTCATACCAGATACTAATAAATCACTGATGCAGTGGTCCGAAAGTCTGCTTATAAATGGCTGGACTGACATATCTTTACCAGGCAAAGAAATATAAAAAACAGTAAATAATACCCTGTCAAAAAATAGTTCCGCCAGAACAGGTATTTGCACCTGCCTCCGAGCAAACCCGGACAGTAACATATTGAATTTTCCATTTTTCTGGCACCAGAAGCAGATTCCGAGCGTCTTTCAAGAGGAGGCTGGCCTAGAGTCTACTTTCTTTGGCTGAGTTAGTTTACGCTAATTCAACAGAGTGCATGCAGTAAACAGATACTTTACTGAGTAAATACTGAAGCATTGTGTATGGCAGCCCAATCAATGTGTATAGACTGGCAACTTAATGACGATATTTGGAATGGATCCCAGCTTTTGTCATCCACTAGTTGACTAACACTGCCGACGGATAGGAGCTAGTATTTGAAGGCTGAAAACCAATAAAAATATACAGCTATATAACTATAGCCTAAAAACTTTATATTGAACTGCAATACTTTCGTTAGACTTGTCTATAATGACTGTTTCTAATGAGTTACAGGATGACATCAATAACAGGAGAATTTAACAGTTCTTTAATCCGATAAAAAGATATGTATATACATGTATACTAGCTCACAATGGAGAAAAGAGGTTTCTACAGACCGGTATTGATAGTGGCGTGTATTAAGAATTCACAAAATAGATGTTGTGTGGTACCACGTTAAGAATTACTATATAGTATATACTTGACTTTGGTGTGACATGTAATACACTGACAAACATTGATATAGAGGATCGCGGTGAACATATAAAAGGCAGTGATATTTCGCAGAAAAAGCAAAATACATATTCAACTAAAATACCGTGTGTGCCAAACTATGATGATTTTTAATAAATATATAGTTCTTACAATGTGTCCAGCACCATCAACCAGCTGGTATTATATTAGACTGCATTGATCATCACAGTTTCGAAGCTTATATAAAGACTTTAATATTCAAGTAAAGATATCTGGGGGATGGGAAGACGAAGGGCCGATTTATCTAAGGTTTGCACCTTGAATTACCCAATAAACTGGACGTGTTAATTCGCACTTTATTGAAATACCATTGAACACCCACGCTAACCAATAAAATACGCAATAAGTATATGTGGAGCAAAGCGCATTCTTCTCTCTTCATTTATTCAATATAAGTGACGGGTTTGTTCGCAATATAATATGAAGCTTGTTTACCTAGCCGTCTATATATAGATTACTCATGACTGGTCAATTAAAGTTTTCTTCAGCATCGCTTGTGCTTTATCAGTGGAAGGTTAACGTAAATATCGACAAAACATGCAACGTTAATACATTACAAGGAATAGCTCGAGGTGGGAAGACTTTTATAGTTATTAGATTAAAGTTTAAAGGACGTATGCTGATTAGTTCAAGTGGGTCGGAAGTCCATCAAAACAACTCCAAAGATATTAAACCTAATGGAATGAAAGGTAAATATATTGTTCGCAAAACCGAAACCAGACAACATGCATCCATGATAACGAGATAATACAAAAATATTGCGTCCGGCTCTTATGAACATTGAGAAGATAATATAAAAAACGCCGTTAAAAAAATTATTTTAAAAAAGTAGGGTTTATCAAATGTTTGATACAACTAGCTTACACGCAAATTCAACCTGGTTTCCCAAATTCATATTATATAGATGGAACGTATTATTCCAAAGTACATTTGCCCACCGGTGTCCGCGTCCAAATTTGAATGATCGTTTCTATTATATAAAGTATCAAATACTGTTCAAAGTATCTTGATTGTTATGTCGATTGAAAAACGGATTGTAGATTTATGTGGCACTGCACTGTACACCTATTTACTTTTTAAATATTTATAAGATACCAGCCATGTGACTTAAACAATAACCTCATACAGTAGTCACGAATATTACAATACTCTATGTTATATCACGTTGGAAAATTCATGTTCTTCCCTATACATTTTCATCTGTGTCTACTGGTTTATGTCGTTTTTTTTCCAATTGGCGTTTTCATTAACTTTTTATGGCTTCTGTAAAGATCTCTATATCTGAAAATCTTAACGCAACTGGGTAATGCCACATAGACATGCTAAAGAATATAGCTTTACAAAGCTTCCAATCCTCATTTTTGTGGGACTTCCATTTTAAAGTCTGTAACTTTCTTCTGTCCACGGCTGAGATTTAATTCAATGTTTAAACACTTTAAGATTGGATTGCGAGATATCGTGGGCATTTTTTAAGTCAAGTCTTGGCTGTACCACCTTTCCTACATTTTCATCTTGTTATCTTGGCCATGAAAAGATGCAAATTATTTCAATTGTTTTAAATCGAATCAAAAAAGCTTTCCGTTTTTCGTTTGTCGACAGAAATTTACGATATTTACACACCAGGTTGAGGATCCGGTTTTGTCATTGATTCATTTTGAAAATCAATCCAATACGTTTGGTATTCCTTCAATTTAAAGCTTTTGGAAGTTCAAGGCATAAGTCCAATGGCGGGGTTGTCTTTTGCATACATTAATACAACACATTTCATGCTATGCAAACTAATGAGCATATTCGCTTATAAGCAACAGTTGTAAATTCTTTTTCGCAACAATTTGTACGAATATAAAGAGATCATTTAATGCAGACGAACTTGATACGACAGAGAAATGCAAAATATCAGTTATCCACTTGTTCTGAAGCCCTTTTCTTGTGAATAATGATGCCTTCAATAAAATAGAGCGGTTCATTGGGAGACATTCCGGTTCACCAGCTTGGTCACAGCCACATTAATTGCAACTTATAAGTTATTGGATTATACCATCGGCTTTTCCAGGCGTCTTCTTTAACTTGCTAGTGCTTCTGTGGATTTCCACTGTATCGTATACAGCTTATTGGTTCTTCAGTTGTCTTATCTTTCTCTACCAGCGTATCGCCCCAGGTAAGGACAAAATCTCAGTGACGTTTACTGTTTCTACATATTGATCGATGGCCAGCTGACAGAACATGTAGGCTCCGTGCTGAATATATCAGTGATCTGGCTACCACTACCAAATCAATCGTGTCAGCCAATAGCTCAGCAACACTTAAACAAAATTTCTCGAACATAAACAAAATATCTCTGATTTTAAAGTTTTCCAGACATTACAATGAGCTTAAAGGGCTAATTAGTAACGTTCCACACAACGTAGCCAACAGTAAGACGCTTATTTTGAGCTGAAGGACAATTCAACGGAACAAGTGATCACAATCAGATAGACTGTAAATAGCAGCTATGACAAATGATGTCTGCAGATAGTGTTGATAATCGCTCCGGAGACAATTTAGTACCTGACTTTGGTAACTCATGCTAACATTTCTGTAACAATGACAATGAATATTTATGTGAATAGCCACAAGGACAGCATTGAACATAATTAAATTACGAAATATAATGTTACAAAATGGTTCTGAAGGCTCGGTTTTTTTAATAATAATAACACGCATTTTAAAGTCAGATGTATATTTGGTTGGGGTTGTATGCGGGCCTGCCAGCACAATGGGTGAAGGACACCACTAGCAACAAACAAATACAAGACAGTACATTCACAGGACGGTCATACAAAGGCATTGCAAACAGATCGACTTCATCTTGCGCCTTAGCCGTGAGAGCACGAAGGCAATAGCAAGCCAGAAACGATATGGCATAAAAACATACACCATATGATTACTTGAGTAACCACCATAACTTATCTCAAAGGCAAAGTTATTATCAAACGTATCAGCACACTCTAAACACAATTTGATATTGTTCAGTAGTGTATTTATCTAAACTCACTATATTTTTGTTTAATTTCAGTTAACCAAGATAAATGTTTTGTAGAGTTTTGATAGGCGAGGGTTTGCATCACGTAAAATTACAGCTATATTTGAAAGGAGTTTCCTTCTTGGACTATAACATTATTTTATAGGCAGTGATTGTTTAGCAAACAATTTGTGTTCACACGAGAGACTCTACCCCAAGAACGCTCATATCTAACAGAAGTGATCGGTTGATGATGCTGGAATGATAAGTGACGAGTACATGTACATCGTTAAGCGCCAATCCCGTACATTACATGGAGCTGTAAGTCGATCAGAGACAGTTCAGCCAACCAGGAAAAAATGCTGGATTGAAGTTCTATTTATTTTATTTTGAGGTTTTACATAATGTTGTTCATCAAATATACTTTGTTTAAGAATAGCTCATCTCGTTGTGTTGCGTCACATGACTGTATTGTATTTAAATAATTGCTCGATAATGATCGGATTAAGAAGATTAAGGGTGTCTATTTTTAAAGTTCACAAGCTAACATCTCAAGTAGAGCTGATCTGTATCATTCCTAACGGCTTTCGCTATCATTCTTAAACCCGCTTTTAACCCCTCAAATATCAAGTTTTGTCAATTCCTGACGTTTGCAGTCTATTGTTATATCTTTAAAACTGCTTTTAGAAACTAGAACACAAAGTCTGATCCATACCATCTTGTTTAAGCGATTTTCAAAAAATCTACGATAACGTCTAGCCTTCACAGCTCATTCTAGGATTAGCAGTTAAAGCAATTTTAAACTAGATGGATACGTTTTGTTTTTGTCTTTACCACAGATTATGGCTCACAATTTTGATTTACAATGGAAGTGTTTACAGAACGGTCAGATTTAACAGAAGTGGTCGGTTGACGAGTCTGGGTTGATGATAACTGACGACTACATCGTTAAGAGCCAATGACATGCATTATGTACAGAATTAACTCTTCAGCCAACTAGGATAATAAGCTGGTTCGAAGTTCTATTTATTTTATTTTGAGGTTTTACATTAAGCTGTTCATCAAATATACTTTGTCCAATAATAGCTCATCTCGTTGTGTTGTGTCGCATGACTGGCTCGTATTTAAAGAATTGCTCGATACTGAACGGATTAAGAAGTCTTTTTTTATCCCAAACTCTACTTCGTGATAGAAAGCTACGTTAGACTGATGGCTACGCAACTGAAGTCGGGATGAGAAAGAGTGTATTGTTGAAGTTCACATCTCAAGTACAGCTGATATGTGTCCTTCCTAACGACTTCGGCTATCACCCTTAAACCCGGTTTTAACTATTTATACGTTTTGTCAATTCCTGCCGGTTGCAGTGTATTGTTATCTCTTTAAAACTGCTTTTAAATAACTATACAACACAATGAGGTATTGATCCGTAAACTGACTTTTATGAAGCGCTTTTCAATAGTTCTAGGATAATGTCTAGCCGACATGGCTCATTTCAAGCCTAGCGGCTTAGGCAATTTTATTTAAACAAGTTGGATACGTTTTGTTTTGTTTTTGTCGTAGCCACGGATTATGGATCACAGTTTTATTTTACCAGGGATTTTTTTCTGAAAATCATGATTGCAGCTATATCTTTGTTTTTAGACAAGTAAACTAACACACACCCTGGTTAATATATACGGTAACGGCTTCATCCTTCTTCACACACAGGCTGCGGAACAGCTAATACAAATGGGGGGAAATTGAACCAAGAGCTTCAATATCTGGCAATATGGTTATACCATTACCGTGGCAGTCATTAGTGTAATGATACCATTAATGTGTCGATTACCTCAACACAATTAAGCATACTAGAATGAAATCCGTATCCTATTGTTACCATTGAAAACAATAGGAGAAGCTACTGATTATGAATAATTCTTGCTTACCAGTAAAAAATACAGAGCGTTACTTAATAAAGCTATGTTACGAGAAACATTACTTTTCTAGAACATCAGACAATAGTTCGGGCATATTGATCAATAAGTAATTTCAATTTCTAATTAACCTCTGACTAGATAGATCAAACTGTTCAGGGTGACTTTGACAGATTTTACTTATACGTAGATACATGGTGTGATTTCATATACCTTATACGTGGATTTACACCACAATTGTCATCATAGAAGAACATTAAACTAATTTCAAGGAGCATCTGAGATTACCAATAGTCTTACACAGTGACGAGTACACGTATACACGTACTGATTTCTACACCTGTGATAAATGAAAGAGACACTGTTATAGCCATTACCATGTTGCGATTTTAAATTAAAAAGTAATCTGTCATTCCTTATATAATATTAAAAACCTCGTCTTATTTTTACAGAATTTGAAACGCATAGTTTCCTGACAAAAAACGAATTTATATCCTGTCTCTTAATTGTAACATTAACTCTGAATACAAATGCGTGTACAAGTAAGTGTTGTAGCCAGCAGAGTGTTGTGGGTTTCATTAAAAAAAAACATCTATAGAAGAGATCTGTCTGATATTGATAGTGTAAACCGTCACTTACAATATTAACATCCAAGTATTACTTTTACAGGTTTTATAACATTTCCTGATGAATTTCCCGAATTGAAAATAAAAGGTTTATAAAATTTAATGATTTAAACTTGTAGTCATATTAAAACTGATTCTAACATGCTGGCCAACTGTTTTTCTCATGTAGTAAGTCTCGTTGAAACCTGCATCAGTGTCCGGACACGATCAAAGGTGCAATTACAATATAGTTGTGTTGAATAATTAGTTTCATTTCGTAACAAAAACAGTTTAATTTTGTATTAATCTAGCTTCATACCGGGCCCAGTCAATTCGATGTATTAGACTGTGATTACTTTAGGCTATATTTCCTCTTCATTTGGATACAAACTCGCATGAACCATTACAATACTAAAATGGTATTTAGTGTATGCTTGGACTAACACGAAGAAAAAACATTTAACCTCAAGTGTATACTCATTGTACGCTCCATCAATTTTCATACAACTTTTCACATTTTTTATGATTTGACTGTTTTTGCGTCTATGTCCCATTTCAACCAATGTGTTTAAAGATATAGGGGAAATACACCTTGCATTCAAGAAACGAATTACACTCCCGCGACACTTAGAGGATTAAGCCTACTTTAATACAACTTCATAATTATTATTTTGTCGATAGGCTTCGCCACTAGAGAGACTATATGAATGACAGACACTGGCGCTATTTATGAAAATCAAGAGGTAATTTTTATTCGAAATGACAGTATTATTTCCGTTATTGTAGATTTCGTTTTTTTTATTTTTATTTATTTGTTAGTTATCGAATTCTAACCCAAAGTAATGTAGGCACCTATGAGAGGAACTGAGGTCTGAAGAGATTTCCGGACTTTTTGACGCTTGAGCGGATTGAAATCAAATTTTGTTTACAGTTCTGTTATGGCTAACAACTTTGCCAGAACGATCTACAGTTGTAAATAAAAAGGAAAGGCTTATCCTCTCCTTAAGGTTGCGTTGCTAATGTATTCGATCATCTTTCGATCAACTAAAGTCTGACTTTATATTGATTGAATTGGGTGTAAATGAACTGATAAAAGAAAGAAACATTAATGCCACCTAAACAAAATAGCTGACATTTCAACCCTGTCTCATTCATTTTGTTTAGAAGAATATTGGAATTTAATATTTTAGTTCTTAACTTCACCTAAGCCGACAAAGTTGCGAATGGAAAGAGCTTGGCATTTCTGTTTTTTGAAAAATAAGAACATGGCCTGTGATTCTGTACATGCAAGTATAACAAATTGAGATAACCGTGTCTGATTAAACATTCTCTTCGTGTTGTTTTTTACAGAGCATTATGGAATATAAAGTGCGCTTGCATAAAGTCCGGTTTGCAGCAAAAACTTAATTGATTTTGTCGTCGTCGAGAAACCAGGTATTAGTTTTGCAAAGACCAATTATCTGTAACAGTTGTGGGTTTTATTTAGTTGTCAAAATATTAATCAAAGATCACAGAGCGTCGTCAAAAACACAACAAATTAGTTTTATAAGAACGAAACTACGGTATTTTTTCGGAAAGATGCCCGAACTTTTTAAACAGTTCGGTTTCTGTTACACAGGCATCTTGGGTCAAATAAAGGCAATCACAATACGATTTACCCTAGCCGTCTCCGCACTCCTAGAGATTGTGCATATGTCTGTGCATATGTCTGAACATATTAATGTGCATATCAAAGGCTGGCATATCGCCGACCCATTCGAGATAAAAAGAAAAGTAGGTCCAATCTTAGTTATTTAGAGGAACAGCGAATCTTTTATTGCAGAATGCCGTGTAATGAATAGATTGATTGGTGTTTAACGTCGTACTCAAGGGTATTTCACTTATATGACGACGG
>JARFOD010085379.1:0-18770 GCA_031763545.1 Mopalia muscosa | reverse complement strand
CCGATCTTAAAAATAACACAAGGCTTTATGGATTACAACTTCTGGTTTATTACGGGTGCTGATCTATAAAGATTTCTGTTATGTTTACCACTTACTCAACTAATGGCCTACATTTGTGAAGATTAAATCAAGCAGCGCAAGATTTTAAGTAAATGGTGTGTACCTAGTGAATAACTTGTAGTCGATATTATTAGTCCTTTAGACCGAGACGAACATCAATCGACTTGCACACAGAAAGTTACTGACGACGTCGGCTTTCCTTCCAGAGTATAGATTCCAGACGAATTCATATACAGGTACAAATAGTAATATCATCATAACAATGAACACAATCAATGTTCAAATGTATGGTAGACATAATTTGTTTGACACTTCTTTCTTCCTGTGTATTAATAATACAAACTTAGCATTGTTTTTTTTTTTTGCCTCTTCACGGATGCTAACCAAAATGGTCAATCAAAGTTACAAAATGATTAGTCATATATCGGGTGGTCCGACTGTCCGTCATGTCAGTCAAGCACAAAAATACCGTTATCAAAACAATTTGACAACATATTTGATAAAATTAAAGTGGTTTGCTGATTCATGTCTGGATCTTACATATCAGTAGCAACAAATACAAATCTTATCTGCAGAGAACACGGCATTTCATTGGGCAACAACTCTTATCTGTAGAGAACTCGGGATCTCATTGAACAGCAACTCGTATATGTAGAGAACACGGCATTTTATTGGACACTAACTCTCATCTGTAGAGAACACGACATTTGATTGGACAGCAACTCGTATCTGTAGAGAACACATGTACCATTTGATTGAACAACAACTCTTATATGTAGAGAACACAGCATTTGATTGAACAACAACTCGTATATGTAGAGAACATAGCATTTGATTGGACACCAGTTCTTATCTAAAGAGAACATGGCATTTTATTGGACAGCCCCTCTTATCTGTACAGCCCAGTATTTCATTGGACACCAACTCTTATCTGTAGGGAACACAACACTTGATTGGACATTAACTCTTATCTGTAGAGAACACAGTATTTGATTGGACAGCCACTCTTATCTGAATAGAACACGGCATTTTATTGGACACCAACTGTTATCTGTAGAGAACAGGGTAATTGACTGGACAGCCACTCTTATATGTAGAGAACACGGTATTTGATTGGACACCAGCTCTTAACTGTAGAGAACACGGCATTTGATTGGACAGGAACTCTTATCTGTAAAGAACAAGGCATTTGATTGGACAGCAACTCTTATATGTATAGAGAATACAGCTTTTGATTGGAGGGTAACTCTTATCTGTAGAGAACACGGCATTTGATTGGACACCCACTCTTATCTGTAGAGAACACGGCATTTGATTGGACAGCAACTCTTATATGAAGAGAATACAGCATTTGATTGGAGGGTAACTCTTATCTGTAGAGAACAGGGCATTTGAATGGACACCAGCTACTAGTATAATCTGTTGAGAACACGGCAGTTGTTGGATAGCAACTCTGATCTGTAGAGAACACCATTTTGCATTTGATTTGCCACCACCCTAAATATTTCTTATTCCCAGTTTTATTTATTGAATATCTAACAATGGCCTGACTATAGCCAAATTGTTTTGCAGGCGTTGGCGTAAGTGTTGCACAGGAAACAAAAATCAACTACAATCTTCGGGGATGAATTTGAAGACTAAATACTGTTTCGAGTCAGAAGAAAACAGACCATTGTCATCAGTAACAACTCATCGTGTAGAGAACACGATTCGACATTTAATTTCACAAATTAAAAAATTTATTTTGTGTAGTTCTTATTGAATATCCGTCAACACACCTTCTAAACTGATTTAAAATTTGCAGACGATATCTAAAGTGCTGCTGCGTCAAGAAATATATATGTAAACATACAAATGTGTTAAGAGTTATAAACAGATCAATGAGATATCTCGACGCTGTATTTTCTCAAGTCGAAAATTTTAACTCTGTCTTTATCGGAACGGTGTCAAGATCAAATGACAAGACAAACTTGTCAAACTGATTGCTGACAAAACGCAGAGTTGCGAAATTTGATAAGTGGTTCTCATTCTAATAAATTGTTAATTAGAAAACTAAACTTTTGTAGGAGCCTTATCTGGATAGAGCCAAACTGGGCACGATAACAACTCAAAACGACACAACCCTTTTTTTCTTTTGACTGATTCAAAGGAAGTTTCGAAGCATTTCTAGTTTCAATAAATGAATGAGGTCTGTCTATGTTACAAGCCAACATCTAAGTGGAAGTTCCTCTTCTGATCCCTCTGATAGTGTTGTTTTTATTGTAGACGAATTGCCATATTGGCGAAACGCGGATCAATGTGTTTTGGTAGATGGTTCCTGAACCGGTTTCACCTCGCAAAATTTTCTGAACTAAAATCTCTTGAAATAAATAAAATATTGTTGATATTCACCTTCTAAAAGACATGGGTGGGTTCGATTCCAGAACGGGTTTCAACTTGCAAAACTTTTCTGAACTAAAATGACCATAAATTAAGTTGAAAAACATGAGTGACATTTCATATGCAGTAATGATGATGGGTTATTCTTGCAGTCTTCGTATCTCTAGCAAATTAATGTTCAGCCAATGCTAATTTACATATTAAAAGCCGCTATTTGGTAGAGCTGAAAAAGATAATTCAATTTACCAAGGTTGGTGTTTCAGGAGAATGAGTTTATCTGAGAATAATGTCTTCTTTACCAGTACAACAACAAAGAAACATGTTTTAGAACTTGTAGACTATCCTCAATTCGAAATCTCGCTATAACAGATACATCAATAATATAGCCAGAGATTGCTTCATTTGTGTCTGACTAAAAGTTATCTTATCTTCATGTCAGAATGATTTAGGGAACATTTGAAACACTATACAAGTGAAAATACAGTTTCTTAGCTTCCTAACCAACTCCGTCCTGCGGACCTGGCTTAGTGGTTAGAGTTTCGGCTTTATTTTCCTATTTGGATATACCACTCACAGGTAAGAGTCCGTTTGTAAAACAATCAGGTGTTTGAGCTGGTCACACGATATGGCCCTAAAAGTATCGCTGGGATGCTAAAAATTTATACCAGATGTTCCCACGTTCTGTTAACATATTTAACCGAAGGACTGAGGGAACTGGACAACCAGTCATCATATAAGTGAAATACGCATTAGTAAAACGTTAACCTCAATCAAACATACAAATAAATCAATCTTATACCGCCTTAACAAGGGCACGTAGACTTAACAGTTTTATGACCCCATAGTGAATGTTACGCACACCAAATTGGCTTACAATGAGTTGCTGTAAGTAGTTTTTTTGTAAACATCCGTCAAACACTACTTGTTTTTGTTCACAGATTCGCCTTTCCTCCTAAGGCATTTTGTTTACTGTCACATTCTGTAAGCAATGACACGGTAATCTGATTTTATAAGCAATGACACGGTAATCTGATTATAATGAATAACAAATACATATGCTCAAAAGGCACTCAACTATGTGTTCCTGGCTGGTTTCTCGTCGCCATTGCATCTAATCAGTAGAGAGTTTGGAAAATTTCTTCGTCTTTTATGGCACAATCTCTAAAGACTTTAATTGGAAATATACAATACATAAAGCCTATTTTAAATGTATTCTCATGTATGATATCAGTTGCTTATGTTCGAAATCTGTCAAGTAAAATGTAAGAAATTACAGTCGAACCTCTAGAGCAAAGCATCTAATCAGTCTTTATCAATAATTGATTAACCAGAAAACAGTTGTTGTTGTTGTGTCCTATTTTTTTTCTCTCGGCTGTCGATTTCAGTTCTGTTTCTGGGCGTCTCGTCTTTGTCTAAGTCCATATTTAGTATTTATCTAGACACAGTGGTGTGATGATTTGAATGTATGCTAGCCATTAATCAATGAAAATTCTCAAAGAAGATGAACAAAAACTTCCACTAGTTCAATAACGCAATGATGCGGTGTTACAACAAATATATGAGTATTTATGTACAGATAAATTATACAATTAAGTAGGGCTTCCACATGAAAACTATAAGTTATACATATACAGGAATATATACAGGGATTTTACGAGTTCAACCGGAGGTTATCATCGATATATTCTTCAAACTATGTTCATTCTGCATTTATATGTCACTTAAATGAAGTTGAAAGTTGAATTTGAAAAACAACATAGTTAGTGCAACCAGTAGACACATGGAATATAGGTCAATACTTTACTGATTCTTTCGTTATATGCACTTGACTATATTCTTGATGTAATCATTGGAGAAAACAAATATCTATTTGATTATCTGTTTCCACCAAGTACGTCTGTTATCTCTAATTAATATCACATGATATTTTTGGAATGGGTTAAATAAAGGATTAAAGTTTTATTTGTCTCTTAATGTTTTTTTTATCACCTACTGTGTTTTTCTTCCGCATTTCAATTACGACGAGACTAATGTTCATATCGTGTCTGTCTAATTATCTTTGCTCTCTAGTTCACGAACCTTTTCCCACTATGAACATATTAGTACTTAACAGATATTTTCTAGAGAAACGTTTTTTATTGACGTAACGCCTGTTTTTCCCAATCCTCAATTATGTTCGCCAAACAATAATCTCTCTTGGAAACCAGTCCGGCGCTGTTACCGATTACACAGAGATGTCGAGGAAACAAAAAACAACGAGCTTACGCACACAGATAATGATTTACAGGTGTATGTTTGCTCGCTATACATGAAGCTATACCTGGTTAGTGGCGCACCTTCCATTAATAAATATTTAATTGCCGGAACTATCTGTGTATATGGAGCACACATCGCAGAGATCTACAGCCGGATTTATATGAAGAGAGGCCCAAGTCTATTCCACTTGTAAGGCCACTACAAGCATGCCTAAGAAAGGCCTACATGTGTCAAAAATATTAACAACCATTGCTCTAGGGCCCTAGATTTTGAGGCCCCAGGCTGCAGGCTGCTAAATCTTATAGGTATACACGGCGGTGTATTGAGTCCGCTGGTACAGACTCGCAGAAGCGGTAACTTGTTACCTTAACGATTAATGTATATGTACCAGTCAACAAAATCATGACAAAAGCAAGGCAAATGCATTCTCTATGCATTAACTCGAAGGTTTACGTGTCTTCGATAGTAAGGGACACCAGCTAGAGGTTGGGAGGACCTTCCTGTTGTGCGAGTAAAGAGTAAACAATCAGATAAAGTCAATAACAATTGACACACACTATTACAACTTGGAGTCCGTTAGATAATAACTTCACTGGTTTTTTTTTTATGTATGGATTATCCCCATACCATGATCCGCTGTATCGTATTACTGCCTTATTACCTAAGATCCACATAACATGTCTTCTACACACCTCGACGTTTATAAATCATGTTGACGATGAACATATTCTTAATATACTAGCGACTTTTGTTGACCGACACTTGGTATTCGGGACTTCAGTCCATCAAACCAATAATAATCCCTGTGGAACACCTGTTTTTAGGATGATAAGTCAGTCGCTTCTAGTTCATACAGACAACTACACGATAAATGACAATGGAAACTGGCGTTTGTCTGACCCAATTTCTAACAGCATTCAGTATGTGTCCTTACAGGTCTTCAATAATTAGCCTGGTCACTTTTATAACATTATATTATCTTGAAGAACATTTGCATTTTGGAGAACAAATACCATCCTACTGCCAGATCTAGACAGATTGCAGCTTGGCGATATGTTCTCTCGGCTCTGATCGATTCAGTATAATCGACTTGGAAAATCTTATTACATCTTATTTGTCCTGAAGTACTAAACAGGGATGTGTGTTTTTTTCAATATAAGGCTAACTATGGTATTGATCCACTGTATATGTGGCTAGCTTGTTACCCGCATTGTTGCATGCCACGGTCCAAAGTATACCAAATAATTCCACCTTTGTTTTGATGTCTTCACTCCAATATCAGTCTTTTCTTTAACTCAGACTTGTTAAAGAATTAATTTCGGTTACGGTGGCAAAGTTTACAGTCCAAACGACCAGTACTCTCTTAATTCAAACTCTCACAACCGATGGTAACTTCGAATAAAACCGTTATATTCTTGCTGAGCTCAGCTTTGCTAGCACAAGCGTAAGTACATACGTTATGTATTCGTGATCATGGACGTCGTATATCATGATGATTTGTCATACCCTTGTTCTGATAGTACTAATACCGCACGAAAAGCGAAGATTTTTTATGCATCCGAGGCTTGTCAAAATAACAAAATTCCAAAGCAATATTCTAGGTTACCTTGGGACTGTTCATATATTATTTTGATAATTAGACCTATAAGTGTTTTACTTTTATTTGTTTTATAAGTGCAAGGCTTACCTCGGGAAAGGAAGGCTCCTTGATTCCGAAAAATGCTTTGGTGTGCTGCTTTAGCGTGCTTACTTTTCAAAACCCGCAAGCTGAATTCCAATACTTTCTAACATACCACGTTGTATGTCATCAGTAAGTAGCACAATTAGTTTATATGGGAGTCCTATTGTTTGACGGCCTCTGGTATGTGCTTTAATTGCATAGCCTGCCGTTGTAAAAAATGTCGGACCCAAGGGAATGACGTTCTGAAGAATCGAGATGAACATGAGCTCTTTATTTATGGTAATAACTGTTTCTGATACATATTGTATTCAGGAACTGGAACAAGAGTTTTCTGTGTCAATCTTTAATTCACCTTATCCTGGAGCATTTTGTCTTTGGAATATAATTACACGAAGTGATTGATTTAAATGCAATGGTGCGTGTTTACATCAATCTGTATTATGCAGCTGAGGAGTTCTAATATAAATGGAAGTGTATAGTGATTATGAGTCATTGTGAAATACTTCAATTGGAACTATCAATATATAATGTCTATTTTATTAACATATTCTCATGCATGATATCAATTGCTCATGTTCGAAATCTTTCAACGAAAATGTAAGAAATTACATTTAAGTGTGTCTCATAAGCGCCTGTGGTACCAGTATTTCACCGATTTAACCACGACTTTAGAAGTAAAAGACTGGGACTTGCACACAGTAAACGTTGATTTACATATGTAAGAATTTAACGTATTTAATTTATAAACTGTCTCAGTGGTCAAACTTAAATTGTGTTTATGTAAACAGCTTCTCAATAAATTCCTTAGAATAATGATGTATCCACCACAAGAACGTCGGTAAGTATTTACTTTTGAAAGTTTCCAGTGTTAATCCCGAAATAGTGAAAACCCATTTACTGTAACGATCTCAATGGAAAAGCAAATATCTGAGGGTTATCGTGCTCTCTTTAAAATTATATATTTCGGTGTTGATCGGAGAAAAGAATTTGTTTGATAAAATTATTTATTGCAAACAAGAAATTTGCTATCAAAGATAAGAAGAGATGGCTTTGTAACTTGTTATCCCAATGACACTTTATTTTTTCGAAGATGAAGATGCATTACAAAGTGTCGCAGATTCGATTTATCCAATTCTGGTACAATCTGTTTGATCCACAATCTAAACCTCTATTGCTACAGAGGATCACATATAAGCTGACAGATTGTCTAAAAACAATAGCATTCCTTGCCGTTATGTTCCCGTGCAAATTGTACAAAATTAATTTATTGTATTGAATTTATCGACAGTATCACTATCACCCAAGACGTTTTACATACAATTATGAAACGCTTTCGTGAACCGTTTCACAGTTTTATGTGAACCGCAGCCAAATGAGTAAATACACACTTTACTCGACATAAAAATGCCATACTGTCAAAATGAAATATCTTTGATAAGGGTCTACATCATGCCAAGCGACATTACTAGTATTTCACTGTATCTATACAAACATGTAATATAATATTTTATTAAATGCCACGTGATATGTTTCCGACCAATCAGAACATAACAGTCTGACATAAGGTAAAACAAGCTCTTAAAATGTTTAGTATGCGGCATGTTGCACTTGATATTGAAAAGTGTGTTTTTAAATTGTCAATTTAACAACAGGTCGATAACACAGTCCTTGATGTTTTTTTGTTTTTTTTAAGTTTTCAGTGTTATGGAGGACATTTCATCTCGTATTTATCGCAGTATTTGCATTGACTTGGCTGGTTTTTGAAAATTATTCTTAAAAAAAACCCAATAGATTTTCGTATTTGAATAATCGGATTTTTATAAATTATATTTTCATGGTTTTAATTGCACATTATTTTGTCATAACTCTCGTTTAATTCTACCATATACTGACTGATGTGGATATTTGATAACATACAGCTAAATCTATATATTAGGTACATTGGGGTAACAGTTATTGATTATTTGTTCTGTAATTCAGGCTGTACGTTACTAATGCAGATATTCTACTAATGAGGTAGAAATCAATTTTATTAACATGTTTCACGTTTCTTAACAATTAGCACAATTCTACCTTTGTGGCTTAGACAGAATATAATTATATCTGGGACTTGTTTTGTGTTCGATATATACCCCCTCCCCTCCCACTACACACAAACACAACGTTTCTCAGACACGTAAGTTCCTTCTGGTGGGTTTGGGTGCGTTTAAGTTCAACATCTGGTCAATGTTTTTGTTAATGTTCTATTTTGAAATGGGTTTATCACAAGATATAGGCGTACGTTGCTTATCTGATCTGGTCGTCAGTGATGTGTGTGATAACACACCCGTAAAGCTGGTGCTTACGTTTTGACAAGGGATAAAAGAGAGCCTGTAAATGAGCTAACGAAAAGAGAAGATATGTTAACCTCAAGGTACTGTCTCTGAGCATAACTTAAATCCCATTGTTAAATAACTTGACAGAAACCGCCATGAGGGAACTATCGTTTACTTGACCTAATGACCTCAGAGAACACCCTCGGGTAGGAAGTTCATCCTCTCAAAGATAATACAGACATCAAAGGTTAGGAACAAGTGTTGTATAGGACCCAGATTAGTATCATTAATGTTTTCTGCCGTCGGCTTCTTCACGACATATCCGATGTCAGTTTACAGACATGATGCCATACTTGTTTATGTATGAAAACGTTATAGATGTTAAATATATGGATGTCAGTAGGATCAAAACGCGTACAATATTATTTCTTTCAAGACATCATAAGCACGTTCTATGAACATTGCTTACTTTATGCCAGAACGGTATTTCTTTTGTAACTTAGAATATACAATTACATATAATGATGACACTGCACTACAATATTAATATGTGACGTAAAATGTGCTTGTTTACACATACATGTACAACTACACGATACATGGAGATAGCAACTGGCCTTTGTCTGATCCAATTTCTACCATTTGATGGATCGTCTGGTCATTTTATAACTCAAAACTCTTGCAGAACTTTGCTCTATGAAAAACAAATACCATCCTTTAACAAGATCTAGCTCGATGGCATTTTGCGGTGTGAATGGATCAGTAAAATCAACTCTGGAAATACTAATAGGTTAGTCAAATCGACTTGAGAAATCTCAATGGGTTACCTGCAAGTCATATATATCGTGACGATGTGGAGTATGCGTGTTCCGCCAACTTTCGTTAGTGGCACTTTTGAATCACCCAGAATCAACCTTAAGTCAGAAGTAAGGTTCTTTCTATGCAAAATACCCTGGCGCGCAACATTTAGTCCTTGCTGTTCGAATGACACAACAGGAATCCAAGGGCCACCCCGCGTAAATTCGCTTGTATGGTGAAATATAGATATGACGCAATCACAAATGCATCAGTATATCTGCGAACTGAAGTCTAATGCTATATAACATACGATTTTGTGTCATAACTGAGTAGCACAACTTGAACACTTGCATCCTGTGGCAAGTCATCAAGTCACCAATGACATTTAAGTTTTTAACGAAATTAAGAAGTGGGGTCACATAATTATGCTATTTTGCAATAACCTCTTCTTGTTTTGTGATAGAACACAGCGTTTCGATACATATGTCTGTATCGTCATCAGGTGTAAATTTACTAAAGAAAAATAGGTAGAAGCTATATACTAGTATAACGTTATTAAATAAACAAGGCAATGGGATAAAATAGAGAAAAAGACGAAGAGAAATAAATTGTAATGGTTTGTTGATATATAAGGATGTTGAAGGAATCGGATAAAAAACACAAAATTAGTAGCATCAAAATTAATAACATTTGTCATGGATCAGTTATCATTTTTAGCTTTTATGTGTTCTCAAGCCACCAAAAATCACACGCATGGATGTAATACTGTGTCCAACATTAATCCTGAGAACAGTGCCATCCCCTTGACTGTAACATGTTTCAGTGGTAAAAGCGTCCCTGATGGATAAGTTGTTATCTTTGAAACAACACTTATCTCGATGTCGATCGTGGAATAGAATTTGATTTATCAGACTATTCTTTGGTATTATTTATATCAAACATTACATTTGCTGTTCAAGAAAAGAAAAAAAGTTTGTTACTTGTTATCTCAACAGCTGATCATTTAACCCCTGCTCAGAAAAAGATACTTCAGAAAGCGCCACTGACGTCGATTACCCCCCTTTTTGGAACAATCTGTTTCTCTTTCGTGGCTACACGTTTGCTACAGGTGATAAAATGTAATCCCAATGATCGATCTGTATCAATCCATTTGTTGTTATTGCGTTCCCTTTTAAATTTGGGCGTGGATGTAAAATGCAATTTTTTCAGATACTCAATCTATACAGGATAGTGTTACTCGTTCGTCCATCGTCGCGTTGTTTATCTATTGCAGTTTATATCTGTTTGGTTGTTCATCCTCACCACTGCTAGTGGAGTAGAGCCCCATGCAACCAAATCAGTGAGTACATAATTAAATGTCACCAATATTATAAACTCTTAGAAATAATGGTTATTTGAGGATTCTTTAGGGAAGATGATGGTTCTGTATGGAACCAAGATGGTTATATAAGGAAACATAACGACAAAGACCATTTCTTTGATACAAAGAGACAGGGATAAATACTTGGTACCATTGCTGTGAGGGTTACATACTGACCTAAAAAGGGTTTCACAGCCATGACTGAAGAATCTCCGAGGGTTCTATTAGAGCCATACTTTTCTAAGAGTGTAGCATACAGTCTAAACCTCAAATTGAAATACCTTAGATTAGGACGTGTATTATACCCTTTTTAACATCAATTTCTGATCGCGTAAAGCATTAAATCGATGTCACGTGGTCTGTAGTTCTTGTCTAAAAGCCATAGCATCAGAATACGGAATTCCTGTGACGTTGACAAAGACGGATATCAGCAGGACATAAAACCTGTTTGTGTATTGATGTTTAAAAACTGACAACTTGAAGGGAACCGCTTTATTGTTTTATGGAAAGCTTTGGAAAAGAAAAAGCTCTATAGAAACATTAGCTGATATTGTTTAACTTTAGGACCGTATAATTGATAATGGATGTGGTGTTTTTCATCAGTGCGTTTAAAAAATGGCAGATAAACCAGCAAGTGAAGATTGGCTATAAAACACATGTTTTCAATGTTATGCAGGACTTTGGTATCTCGTCTTTATGCCATTGTTTGTAATGGTTCGACTGCGTTTCGTCTAAATAGTTATAAAGTTATAACTTTTATTTGAAATACATTTTCGTACTTAAAAAAATTGGCTTTTATATCGTATAATTTTTATTTGTTTAATCACCCCTTATGTTGGGATAACGGTCGTTAAATTCTACCATATGCGGACGTGTTACATTTAACTGTAGATATGGTAACATTTAACTTGACATTTAGCTTGGTATATGAAGTACTTGTAACTTAGGCTCTGGGTCACTAATGGGAACATTCTACTAATGAGGTGAGAGTCAATTATTGAGTCACCTATTCCGCTTTCCCCAGCAAACTGCATATTTTTCCGTAATGACTTTAATGGAATAATAATGGTAATATTTGTGGTGTGGTAAACTCTGTGTAATAATCATTATGACTGTGTGGAACTATGATCTGTTAGGGGTAAACAAGCACTGGCTATACGCATTCAATATTTTACGAGCAAAATAATAATAAAAAACTGTCCTCCGGTTAACGCCAGTGTGTGTCTAAGGTTGCCATTCTGTCTTTACGTACAATGCTGAACGAATAAAAATTAAACATATTTTTTAAAAATCTTTGCAGGGGCAATGTTATACCATATTTTATTATACATTCGGATTGGTAGTGAAAGAAGCAACATATCCGTTTTGTATAAACACATTTCAATGGACCATAGTGTTTCGGATAACGTTGCAATAAATTGTCTACGTGTAGCTGTAAAAATTGATTCGAGGTCACACACACCCTTTAATTGGTCTTTTATATATCTAACTTAATAAATTCTGGCGTATTTCTATGTTTTCCGACGATAAAAGCGAAAATTAAGTATAATTTATTCCAGTTGTAGTTATATGTCTGATACTTAGAATCCGATCTTGCTATAAAGCAAATTATTAACGATGAGTTCCTGTGCCCTTATATTGAAGAAGTGTACCCACTGTTGTGGACACGACAGATGCAAATAGTATTTGTGTTAGTATATACTACTAATTAATGGACCTATAACAAGATTTAAGCGGCACGGGTTGTTTGATTCGCTACGCTTGTCAGTGATGTTGGCCCAGGTTATTATACAATTGGTGCTTCTGTATTGACAAGGAATGAAAGATAGTCTGTAAATGAGCTAACATTAACTCAGATTGGTTAACCTGATGGTACTCCACCTAAACATTACCCATCCTTAAAGAAACTGCCATGAGGGAACTATTGTCTACTTGACCTTGTCGAGCTTTTAGAACACCCTCGAGTAGAGAGGTAATCCTCTCAAAGATAATACAGACATCAAAGATAAGGAGGGATAAGCGTAGTTAAGGACCCAGAGTGCTTCGCTTAGGCGTTTCTGCCGTCTGGCATCGGTTAGCAAACCTTATGTTATACTTGGAAGTGAATATGTGAAAAGCATTGTGGATTATATATATATTTTGAATAATTAAAGAGAGTAAAAGTTGACCATTATATATATAATCCGGTTGAAGGCTAAAATATTTTTCTCTCTTTATTTATTCAAAATATTTATATATTCAATTAATAAAAAAACTGTAAAATGTGTTTCCTTCGAGACACGATAAAACCTATTTTGTTGTGCCTACGCTGTGCTTCAGAGCTAACTCAACATAATTCGCTATATTTGCGGTGTTTGGTTAATTGTGTTGGCTGGGAAAAGACATACTTTTCGAGAACTAACCAAAATAGAAGTCGTTTCTTGGGACAGGGAAATTGGCCTGTCGCAGATCTCCTAGTGAGAACAAACTCATTGACGATTGGGCTCATCGATATTACTGTCATTCCCCTGATTTCAAACCAATCACTAATACTAACACACCAACTGTTTAAGTAACATGACAATATCAACTGTTGAAATAGCATTCAAACAAACTCTCAACAAATAGGGTGTTGGTATGTTATTTAAAGCATTGGTCGTTGTAATGTGTGTATTGGTTTTAAAAATAATTTACCAATACTGAAAAAGCAGTTGCGCACAGACAGTGCATATGTTAACGCACCTCCCAGTCATGTCGAGTAGAGTTTTCGTACAACATAAGAACAATGGCGTCAAAACCTTTAATTATGTGACAACAATACTACAATGTAGCATTTACGTTTCTGATTCGTTGATTAGTTTGCTTTTTTTTGTTGTTGGTTTTGTCACTGTAGTGACCAGACACACTCCTCAATAAAATATACCTTTTCAGTGATATTCGACAATATTCAAGTACGTAAACGCCAAAAAAGGACAAATAAGGAAATGGCTTCCATTGAATTGTACAATCCATGGTAAGCGGGAGGTGTGTTTCAAGCGTAGGCCTACATGAGATATATGCTCAGATCTCTATCAATAATTCAGTATTGACATAATCAAAGCGTAATCGCCCAGGCGTTTTGATTCCTTAGGCTGATTTTGATTTATTGATTCAGGTACTTGTGTCTTAGAACAAGCCTGTCGTTGATCAGTTCTGTAGTCGGCAACATAACGATGTACTACATTGCTATATGTAGACATTTTATGCCATATTTGTTCTAATGATGGCGTTGAAGCAAATCTATATTAAAACGTTGTGCATCAGATATATACACTTTATTCGGTACATTTCGCCGATTACGTCTGATACAGTTTACATTTAGAGTAGCCTAGACCGATTTAAAATTCATACAAATGTGCGCATAGGATACGGATGTCACGGCAAAGGTAGCAACAATCAAAATCATATTTGTGTTTTAATGTAAGCTTTTCTGGTTAACCATTGTTGGTAATTATAATATGTAAAACAAATAACATTAGAAGGTACCGATCAATTATTAGCAATGCGACAACTTGTGTAGCACGAGCAAAAACTCTAGTCAGACACGGACTTATCCTGTTATACACAGGATAATTCATTGTGACATTGAACTTAAGTTTGGCGTCCCAGGTTTTGCATGGATCATTGTTATATGCTGCTCTCTTGTAGCAATGGTTCAAAAGTTCCTATCATGCAACAGTCATGAGTCAGACGTGATATAAATATGATTTTTGCTGTGGCCTTAACATTCAACCTGATTACACGAGTTTGTACGTGACACAATCTCATCGTATGGTTATAACTTGCACCAAGTCGTTTCTAAATTATATCCTGCACAAAACAAAAAAAGTAAAAAGCACCTTATTTGTGAAAGTTATTGCCATGGCATTTAACCTGGAAACACAGATTTTACATTTGACAGTTTCAAAATCCCAGTTATAACGCAAGGTCGACATGTACCAAATCATTTCAAAATGATATCATGCTCAAGAATGCAATTTTGTGACAATACTTTCTTATTTTAAACAGAATCTAGTTCAGATAAATTTGCAGGTTAAAAACTCTAAAAGACACAAAGAATAGTTTAAGAATGTTATAAACCAGACAAGAAATCTAAGGCACTAAAATCTTGACCTTTATTCGCAAGTTTTATCTTCACACTCAATACACAAATCTTCACCAGAAAATTTAAGACTTTACCTGGTAATTTCCAAACATAGTCCTTTTTGAAAAACTTTATGTTTGTATGGAGCAAACCTTAAAAACACGTCCCACATGTTTTTTAGCATTGTACAAAAAAAAATCATATTTTTTTTTGTAAAATTCCTAAATCGATATAATAAAATATCAATTCAGTCTAGCCGATATATCTTTTATTGATAACAATGCAGATAAATTTAAATGAAGTATAAAAGGAAAGACAACTGGTTTTCTATCTAAATGGTTAATCCTGTTACATGTCTGTGTATCTGATACACTGTCAAGCAATACAAATGATTGTCTTTATAAATATAAAATAAAAATAATAAGTTTAGCTCGAATATCAGAGGTATTTATCTTTAAAGACAATATTAATGTTATCAAAAGATCGGGTGCCATGTTTTTCCCAAAGTTTAAGCAGTCTACATAGTTCTAACTGCCTTTTTCTGGTTAATTTGGTACAATCTAAATACCGGTCAAACTGTTTTGAAATCCATCACATAATTTCCGGTACCACAAAGACAGATCAATCACTTTATTCCAGATCTTAAAGCTGTCTTTCAAAGATAGCGTAGCTTACGTATAATGGCGAAATAATATATAAGATTTCAGAACGGGGCACTATGGTCAAAATAAGTCCAAAACATAAGCTAATCAAGACCAGTCCCATTAAGGCCTTACTTTAAAACGAAAGTAATGAATTTACACCTATTTACATTGTAGTTTAGTTGTATTAACGAATTAAGCCGACAGTGTGCACAATAAAGCAGAGAATTCATCTTGTAAGGCCATTGAATGACAGCTTGATCAAATACTAACATCTTCGCTACAGACCACACAGACAAGCGGTTAATCTTGTTATATGTCTGTGAATCCGATACACCGTCAATTTGTAAATGAAGACATAGACGGGTAAATCTGAGATCATGAGAATTCATCGCCGAGAAAATGAAATGAAGCCGTCTATGGAAGACAATATGGCTTCATATTCTAGACGACAATTGACAATAGATGATTTAGACAGATCTGTAAATAACGCCATATGGATGGAATTCGGTTAACATGTTAGTACTATTAATCTTCCAAATGCAGAGCACTGTATGTCATAAGCTCCATCATACCATATAGTCTTATTTAAAGATACAGAGTTGGAAGAGAGTGAATATAGCTTTGTAATCTCATGTTTTTTCACTTATCGGCAATTTTGTGTTTAATTAGAACTATATTTAACTATTTGGGACACCTTAACTGGACCTTCAATCTACCATCTACCATCTACAATCTGTTTTGCGTGGTAAAAATGGGGAAAAATACGGATCAAGTGTCTTTTGCCAACACGTTGCCTTTCTTTTGCTGTGAATGTAGACATGTTAGTTTATCAGAAAGGCCAGTAACTTCTATTTTTTTCACATACAAACAGGCATTGTTACACCATAGAAAGATATAGAATTGATTTTATGGAGATATTTAACCTGTGTAAAGTCGGTAATCCCTCTAAATTCACGATTAGAGCTTCACATCGAGATCTGATACAGAGCAATAACACGCTTTGGGATATTTAAACGCCGAGGCTATAAATCTTCAGGCTGGTTGATCAACATACATCTCTTGCACAAATCTTTGTTTTGTTATTAATGCGGATCCATTTTCTTTTGCTGAGAAGATGTGTTAATATTCTCTGAAAGTGAATGCTGGGCAGATTTATTGAAAAAAAAAGCATACATAGACGAGTTAGTTAACCTTCATATAATTAAACAGAATTGGCTTTTACATAGCTAATGAGTCCATTTTATTGACAAAATTCAAAATCACTAAAAACTTCTATCTTTTCTATGATTATAGAGAAAATCGAACTAAGAAAAGTACAAGTAGGAAGGAGACACCTTGATATACATGTGGTTAAAACACAGTGAGTTATATTTTATAGCGTTGATTTTATTTTATCTTACTCCTAGATCAGTCAATATAATTGCCTAAAAGTGAGATAATAGAGGTAAAAATTTGAATGTTAAAATAAGAAGAACGCACCTTGATGTAATTAAAAATACAATCAGTTATTTTTTTTATCCTTTAACCAATAAAAACAATCAAAAACGTTTGTAAGTGCGATAATAGACGTAAAAATGAACCAAAAGGTTAAAGTAGAAAGAACGAACATTGATGAAAAAAAAGTATTTAACATTTTCCGGCTTCTGTTTGCTTTTTTTTACAAATATGTCAAAAACGTCAATCTCTCTATGATAATAAAAAGCTGGTGGCATTTATCTTTAGAATGTGTGATATAAATACGACTTGCACTAGCCACAAATTATTCCTGTTATATCCACTGACAAATGTTTGATTTACACGTAATATAATGCGTTCACAATCTTGGCTAATTGTTAATTGTTCAAGAGTTATATACATTAACCTTAATAGATTGAAAAACCTGAGCTAAATGGAATATACAACAGCTCCTTTCGGATGACCTTTGTTTGCCTTACCCAATCAGGGTGGAGCTTTATTCGAATAAGAACGAGGCGATCTAAACACAGGATGACATGTAACCTAAACATGCAATATACATGGCCGACCTTAGTCCCATTATTGAGTCCAATCATATTCTCACGAGAGTTTCTGTAGTGGACGAGACTAAGACAACTTGTAGGCTATACCAGGCCATCGCGCATTAATTCCCGCCAATATTGTGGTCGACGTATGCCACAGACCAGCGAATAAAAGAAGTGTAAAAGAAGATGACCAGGTTGTATCTTAGAACCAATGTCTCGACATAGGAAGTAGAATTGATTATATTTTAGAATGTAACGAGTCCTGTCATAATCCCAGTGACCCTTGCAACGGGAAGATGTATATTTTTAGTTTTATTACAGACTTTCTGTAATATACACTGATAACTGGGATGGTGCTCAGCTGAAGTATGTGCCAAGGAATCATTGAATCGTTAATCAATAGAAGATGCCGCTTATGTGATACACGGCGCTTTAAAGAATATAATTGACTTTAAAGAAGTGAATGACTTGCTTATGATATTCTCAGTTTTTAGCGCAGATAGTTTCTTGGATATATTGATGATTTTAACTTAGAAAATATGACACTATGCAGTTAAAATATAAAATTAATCCCAGTGGGTTTGAATTAATATCATAGAGGGCAATAGTTTAGTATTTCAATGATTTAACGTGGCAAGTAATACTGGCATCGCTTACATTGTTTATCTGTAGACCCCCTTATTGCGTATTTGTGTTTTGAATCTAAGGTCATCGAATGTTTTACTGCTACACATTACTTGGTGCCATACAGCCTTTTGTTCTTTGGTACTCACAACCCGCCAGAGAAGTTAAATCTCAGTGAGTACAACAACACTGAAACAAAATCCTGTTCTAGAAAAACAATGACTGGGGTAAACGTGTTTGGAGTTCGCAGCCTTGTTTAAATGTATGGTATAAATGTGCTACTCACTACTGTATAATTCATGGTCAAATCACCCAAAGCATTGTGCAAATAGAACCACTAATCTACAATAAACAAATTAAATATTTATGTTCAATTTCTGTAAAAGATCTTATGTTACAGCCTGAATTCGTCTGATGAATCCAACATTCCGTGCTTGTAGGTGTGTGTAGTTTTGTAAAGGTAAAGAAGTGTGTGGCTGGGTGGGGGTAAGGCGGAAGGGTTGGGGGGGGGGGGGGGGGGGCTTTTATTTTTTTGGCGTTTGGTGGGGGGG